>JAQGAK010000009.1:0-297140 GCA_034696945.1 Lipothrix lubbocki | reverse complement strand
TAAAATAAATAAATGAAAACAAAATAAATAAATGAATTAAATAAAAATAAACAAGTAAAAATAAAATAAAGAAATGAATTAAATAAAAATAAATAAATGAATTAAATAAAAATAAATAAATGAATTAAATAAAAATAAATAAATGAATTAAATACAAATAAATAAATGAATTAAATAAAAAAAAACAAGTAAAAATAAAATAAATAAATGAATTAAATAAAAAAAAACAAGTAAAAATAAAATAAATAAATGAATTAAATAAAAATAAACAAGTAAAAATAAAATAAATAAATAAAAAATAAAAGTAAATAAATAAAACTAAATGAATTAAATAAAAATACCGCGATAAGAATCAACGAAATAAACCATCCAATACCAACCAAAACTCGGTACACACAAAATAAACAGTATCGTCATATACAATTTCCATTTGCTAATACTAATGACTATTAATAACGAAAGAAGTCCTTAAATCCTCCATATAATTAAATCTTAAAAGGAATCAATTCACCGCGAAAGGAATCACAGCAAGAATTATCCCCCAACCAGTTTCGATGAAGCTCTTACGAAATGCAGCAACAACACCCACGCACACAAACAAGAATGCAAAAATAATCAATGCCGATGTACACGTGGACACGATTGCATCAACGTCAAACTCTGAGAAGAGAGATGAATCTACGAATCTACCGCACCTTTCCTTAAACGTAATCACACTATAATTAGTCCCATTACTTAACTATAATTATACAATAAATTACCTCTCCCTTCTCCATGTGTCTCAATTGATGGTCTTTGTGCAACTTGTCATAAAAAGTCCGCGCTAAGGCTCCTCTCGGACGAAAATAATTACTCCCCATCGTACTCACTTTGGAATTCCGGACTTCACAGTAAACAACGACAAGTCTTAACTGAACCACAATTAGGAACAAGACAGCACACTTGGAATGTAATGAAGCATGACCAAATAAAGTTACTGATTGCAACATAAAATATTAGAATAGAGCAAGTTAAAATGGGTAAAAAGAAAATAAAAATCGCAGGAATTAACTTAAAAAGAAGTATAAGGAATAGGATTGTCCATGCTACGCAGAACTGCAGAACACCGGTTCAACAGCTGAAAAACGTATCTGGTGCTTGGGAAGCACGTGCTTTGCAGGGACTTCGCTAGGCAGCTTATAGCTTCAATGTAGTTTCATCTTTAAGCTTCCCATCTCTCATCTTTGTTGTTGTTCATATGCAGAGATTTCTCGTCCCAACGCCGTTTGTGTAACCTGATGTAGACTTTTTGAATACTTGCGAAGATTCAATTTGTGTCATAATCACTTGTCGACACCTGTGCATTTATGACATTTAAATGGCCATTTCATGAATGACCTGAGAAAATCATGATAAGCTTGGTTGAGAGTTAACATAATTAATTTATTGTTTGTTGTAAAGCTACATGGTAAGTATGTAGAAGGGTACTTAAGATCACTTTATCAGTACTATTTTAAATATTTTTACTACCTTGAATATTATGTGGATATTATATAACATAGAATACATGTAAGTATATACCTATATGTTATGTAACATAATTCCTCTATAATGATTTCTCTGACATGATCTGAATATTATAATTTTTACTGCCTTGAATAATTTATTATTACTATTATTACATTACATAATTTTTCAATTTAAAGCTTCTATAATTGTGAGTGAAGGTGTATTTAAATATTCCTTTTTTGCACGTTGGAAGTTTTGATAGATTTCTATATTTAAATAAGCTGTATTATATAGTGGCAAGTCCCATATTGTCTGTAAAGGGATCGGGTATCGCGGGTCCGTTGTTCCTGGTTCATACTAAAGCTTACACGGAAGAATGGGTTTAAAGCAAGTATTTACTTTTTGATATAGAATCCATACATGCAGTATAAGTCAAGACTATGATAATCAGTTTGCTTAAAGCACCCAGGTGAAGCTGTAAAATTGAAGAAAATTGTTTTCGAAGAGACTCTGCCATATGTATACCTAGTATGTGCCTTGTCTAGCGAAAAAAAGAGGATCCTCCTGTTGTAATAATAGAGTCATTCTTTGTGTGCTCAACAAGGGAAATAATATAAGGCTATGAACAGAGAGGTGATGCGATGGTTGAAGCTGTGTATGTATAGGGATGTAGGAAGGAATACGTATGGTGACGGTTGAAGATGCGTATATGTATTCTGATGATGGAGGAAGATCCCCTATATGTATATTAGAGAAGAAAGGAACTTTACCTGTCTTGTTCGGGCATGTCTGCAGAACTCAGAGTCTTCAGTTGACTTGGATGGGAAACTACGGGAATCCCTACATAATATGTACTTATCTGAATAGGCTGGGCTTGGTAAATTGAACGCTTCACTGAGTCTTCAACGACAGACACGAAAAACGAAGGAAATTTTGCAATTTTGGATGTGAAAGCGGCCACGAACAAAAGGTAATATTCCTTTGTACTTTCTACCAAAGTGTATACATAGCCCATTGATAATGACGAACTTCTTCCCTTGATTACACTGAAACACATAAATAATTTCCACTAGTATTTCCGATTGGGAATGCCATCCGCGTTCAATTTGCCATATGCCTCCTCAGCATTCTGGAACATTTTTTTCTCTTTTTTTGCTTTCTTTTTGGGACCGGCAAAACAAAGTAATATTTTTCGTAACTTCTTTTATCCCTTCCTTAACTCATACGGACATAATTAATTCTCAGATAGAAGGAGGTTCGTAACTCGTCTTTATTTTAACAAGATGAAATGTTGAATCGATACGGTACTGTAGTAAATATTTCATCAATGGATACTTCAATAAACGCTGTATTCGTTTCAGTTTTTGAGAAAATCTTCCCTTTATAGCTATATCTCCGTGTATTACATTCAGCTTAACTAAAACAGATTTGCTGTCCATTTTATGCCTGTTCCGTTACGTCTGTGAATCTAATTATGATAAACTTGAATTCGTCAATTCAATCGATTCATCTCCATGGATTCCTTTTATATATAGCACAAAACACCCACAACCTGATGTTCTGAGGAGCTCTATTGCTGTTCTCCAAAGCATAATGTACTTCATCATTAATGGAAACTTGAAGAAGTAAGCCCATTATTTTACAGGTATTCATCAATTTCTCGGCAGTACTCGTGGATTCGTATTGAGTAAAATTTTGTAAATTAAGACCAGTCTACATGGAGAATAAACTGGTTCTACTGTGTTATTGAATAAGAAGGAAGCTGGAAGATTGTCATCATTATCGTATTCAGTGGAAACTAATCGTAAATCTATGAAGTTTGTCACAGCAGTCATAATGAGGCGTGGTGGTTCGTCTTCGTAAAAAAAGAAGCAATATTTTGTATGCTTGGTTTTCTCTGGTCGGAAAACAGACAGATTTTAAAATGACAACGAAAAAAATAATTATTATATGTATACATAGTGGTTCCATCCCATAAGAAGAGCTTTGGAGAGATAGTGAGAGACCAGGAAGGAAGTATTCACTCCCATTATTAATTTCGGTCCGGAAAATCTGATGTGGTTGCATAACGCTCATTGAATTTGTTGGGAAAGAACCCTAAAGAAAGTATTCTTAATGGCGAACACATTGAAACCTTAATGAGACGGGTTGGAAATTTAGAAGTGCCTCCAGACTTGAGGTAAAAATAATAAAAGCGAATCGTACCCACATTATTATTTCTGGGTCTAAATTCGGTAGCAGCATTGAATTTCTTTCATTTTCATTTGCTATTCTATAGTATAAGGCACAAGTCTCATTATTATTTTCCTTATTCCTTAGCTCCGCATTACTCACAGTCTTGTGTTGATGCTGGTGACGAGGTGAAAAAGATAGACAACAGCGAGAAGGAGAATGAAGGACATGCATTGGGTACAGCTTCACCTGTGAATAAATAGGCCTATGATATAAACCCATATTATATCTAAGGAGAATACACCCTCGTCCTTAGTTCTTTCTTTTTAGCTTCGCGGCGATTGTGGCTGCTCTCGTCGTGTCTTTCATCTTCTTCATGTATAGAATGTATTATCTCCTGCCTTCTGTCTCCAGTCAACAGTCGTCGTGTCAGTGAAAAGCTGCACCAAGCATGCTGCAGAAAAAAATCCCTTTTTTCTTAATTTAAATTCTGCCGTCTGTTCCACACAACGTGAGTTATGTAGTTATATATTTACTTCGATTACAGGCTGCAGTAGACGTACTCATCATATTTTCACCACACTTGTCAGCGTCGAGCATCATGCAGTACGTGAATATGAAGGTGATCATATTTTTTCATAATTAATTTTCTTCTCACCAGTCACTCAAGTCGAGGTCGATGAAATGTTCTTCGGAAGCCATCATAAAGCGCTTTCTAACGACGCCATACGTTAGATTAGAACATTCATCTGCTCGAGCTTTGTCTTCTCCTTCATCTCAACACTCTCTTGAACACCATTATTAAAGATGTGGAAGAATTCAGTGACTAAAGAGGTTAAGAACTTTCGTCAACTCATGTGGTCGATTAGAAAATAAAATACTAAATGCAAGTATGCAATAAAATTTTGATATGGAAGTAGCCGTCCGTGTGAGGATAATATTAAAACAGAAATTGAGGGGTCTTGGCTAGCCCCAGAGTTACCCTTCACTCTCCTCATCGATGATATCCCGAGAATGGACGGATTAAAATACGCATTTGTGTATATAAGAAATTCGAACTGAGCATCTACTATTTATATCATTACGTACACATCGATTGTCATATACAGAAGTGCATGGGATCGGAACCTATATAGTCGTAGGAGCCCTTGAGAAAAAATGGATGGTGGAAATGTGATGCAAATTGAAGTATTCGGTGACAGAGAATCGGGTTCTGTCTTCTAGGGTTTTTACTCTTCTCTCAGAATAATATTGAAATGCTTTTGTGAAGGAAATTTTTTCATCAAGTGAATTCTCTCGACTAGCTGACTTTCTCAAAGTCACTAGACAATCAAATCCATCCTTTCCCTTATCATTTGCTCCTTCTCATAGGCTCTACATATGATCCTTAAGAGACAGGTACTTTTTATTCTTTCCCTGTTATTCCACTCGTCTTCTCTATGCACTAGAGGTGTACATAAGGAAACACATAACTGAATATACATACATGGTGCATATAAACCCGTTCATATGAACACACTGATAGTCTGACGTGATATAAATATGTATTTATATTCCTCTTGGCAAGAAAGTACAACCTTTTCCGAGAGGTTGTCTTCACATCTCTCTGTAAAACTATAGCGCCTTTTTATCAAGGTTTGCATTTAAGCTCGTATAAAGAAGAGCGGCTATTGTGTATACAGACAACATCCTTCGTTTAATATCCGTCGTCTGATCCCATTCAAAGTCGTTACAGAAAATGAGGTAGCTCTAAAACACTAGAATCGAGGAAATACAATTTTGAATGCCAGTTACTACATTACCAAAGTGTGCTTATGGCATATATGTATGCAAGTAAAAAATTTATTTTTTCTTCTGCTAATATTGTCTTGTTACTCTTCATTGTATTGAAGGTTGTATGTACACCAAAGTAATAAATAGGGAAGGAAAATTTTTAGTCGCACATCATACAAACCATACAATGTAGGTATATATATATGCATATAGGTATGTACAATATATCTAAAGTGAATGTATAAAAGGACGCAAGGTATAATGACACACACATTGCAAGCAAAGCTTATCGAAATACATAGATCCAAGCTAAAGCATACGTATAACGACAGACACACATCAAAAGTTAAGCACGGTAAAGTATTATATTGGATTGAACTGGTGGATTCTGAAAAGTTGTCCTTTAGGGAATACCCACTGACTTCAGATTACAATTGGAAGACAAACATAACTCCAACTCTGAAAACAAAATCAATCAATTAAAGACGGGACTTCCTTGCTCTCCTGTCTCTGTTGATTACTTAAGCAAACTCTTCAGTTTGATTCCTTCCATCTGGATCTATAAATTGCATGCATTACTCATTTCCAAAACTCTAGAGGCTTCAATTTGTATGTTTCGCTCCACGGCACCTATATGCCTCTCTTTTAACTTATGTATACATGTTATGTAAGAGACTGGTAATACACATTAAGAAAGTTTGGTATAATAGCTACAGATATTATGTACACTGTAATAAGGTATATGTCCCGACTATAGGTAATGCTTTATAGTATTAGTTCATGTATGTCATGGTCATGATAATACATGGTAAAATTATGTGCTTCACCTCCACCGCCTACATCCTCCGTGAACGTCTTACGATTAGATTGGATTGTCCGTATAATAAAGACCAAATCATGACGTACACGTTCGTAAATCCTTTTCAACTATAGTTTACATGGCTTCTGTACGGCCGGCAATGTTTGACTAGTTGGTTGGCAATTGCCATTGCTTGTAAGACCTAATTTAGATAGAATGCATTTGACTCTGCATATTAATGATTGGATATGTTATTAATTATACTCAAGTTAGTAATTTATTGTTGTATACGCTAATAATACTGTTTGTTAGTAGTTACTTTATACCAATAATGTGTGTTAGTAATAATATTCTATATAAATATAATTATTGCTTGATTTTTACAGATAAACAATACCTGATTTCGTCTGACTAGTTATAGTTCACTAAGGTATTTTATATTCAAAACTATTCTTCTTTTAGTATGGTATGAACATATCTGTACGTAATCCATTACAAGTATTATGGTAATGTGATGGCTGTTCCTCCTTAGCCACAGCACTTGCTATTGCACTTTCGGACTTGTACCGTTGGTTGGGGTATCTGAAGATGAAATAGATGATTTCAATCTTGAGCATATGTGTTAGAATTTGGTTTCATGCATAATGTAACGTTAGGAGTAGATTGATTTGTAAATAAATTATGCCTGGATGTCAAGCATGGCAAATTCTATCAGAAAGAGATTAAACGTGTATAGATACAAGCACGATTTTTCCTCCAGCTTCATACAATTATCTACTGGAGCATCTTCTTGTCTGTAACCTTGAGGGTGTTTGTTTCAAATGTTTGATGTCTATCATGAAATGAAACAATTAGTGTATTGAGAAGGAAAGAGAACGAGAATGCATGATTGAGTGGTTTCTTTTGCCTTGCCTATTATCAGCAGCTGCAGTGATTTTAAGCTCACCTTGTCTGTATAAGATCCTTTGGACGCCATTGTATTCTAATGGGAAGGAACCTCAGCTTGTCCTCAGATTAGTCTGGAATCAAATTATACAACTTAATTACTTCTGTATTTCCATCCCCTTATTTCTATATTCAATACATCTTTTTTTACTCCCCAATATTAATTGCTGCTCAGGTACCTGCCAAAACATTAGGCCTTAACGAGAAAACGCATTGATTTTATCAATCTGATCCAGGAGTAATGCTCTCCGGTTACCTCACTACGCATTTTTTGCAACTCTTAGAGTTATTGGAAGTAAGCTTTCTCGTCTTAAAAGTTTTGTATATGTATTGTAGGCTTCTAATGTCAACCTTTACATATATCTGTATTTACTTTTAAGTATAGTTGTATAATAAATTGATGTTGCATTAGGCAGTATAAGTCGATGCAGGTATTAGTTTAGTCTTGCTAGAATTATATTTTTACAGGTATATACTTTAGTACAAAGTGTATCAACTTATAAAAGCGCGTTCAGTTATCGTAGTCTCTCGTGTACTTATAAAGCAACCGGCAATGGCGGCAATCCCCAGTCCATTTGAGAAGCTGCTCGACTTAAAATCTCCAGCCATCGATAAAGTGTTGGAAGTGCGGATGTGCATAAGTAGGACTGAGTGCGTCGTGCATTAAATAATATTTGGCCTAGGACGTCTCTCCTTAATGCATTTTAAATTAAACGGAATCGTACCTTCCACGCCAATAATTCTGACATTAAAATCCTTCTTTACCTCATCTCTTTACCCTAATACCTCCCGCATTTATACAGTCAAATTTAGCTTTCTTCCTTGTTTGCATTATTATTTCTATGTACGGTGATACATTATTATCACTACTGCACTACTGATGTATTATCACTTTTCTACTCTGTTGTATTATGCTTTGCTGTATTATAAGTATTATATTGTAACACATATATTATCATTCCTATACGATGATACATTATCAGTCCACTGTGATAATATATTATCAGTCCAATGTGATGATATATTATCAATCCTATATTGTGGTATATTATGAATCCTGTACTGTGCTGTATTATCAATCATATTCCATGCTATATTATCAGCCTATACTTTGATTTGTTATCAATCCTTTACTGCATAATCAATCCTTGCACTCTGACGTTGTATCATCCCCAAACTGTGCTGCATTATCAATCCTTCACTCAGATGTATTATCACTCCTGTAATCTTGCAGTATTATCACTGCTGTACTTACAGCTTGCATTAGTACTGTGTACGGAGTCATGGACACGAGACGCAATTTGGAATGATGGAAAGGTGGCAAGTCATTTTTAAGCAAATGTGAGTGGCAAAGAAGTTGTGGTGTAGCACAGTGGATGTGTGGTGAAATGTGATGTGATGCGAGATGAGAGCCAAAGGGTTGATTTGCGGCTCTTGCCTTCCACTTCCTATCTCATGTGTATATAGCATGAGATAACATATCCTTCAGCCTCATCTTATTTCATATGTATGTGCATCCTTTGTGACCATGCTTGTCACCCAGTTGCTCCAAAATATCCTCATGTGTAGTACACATCATCGTCAGAATCTGCTTTTCATAGTCTTTCTCCTACTACTAGTCCTCTTTCTTATAGTCAAAGGATGGACGAATTCCCAGTACGCATTACTTCAAATGCATTAGTGGTAAATAAGTAGAGAGCTTCTTTTACTGAACATGCTTATACTTTAAGCAAGGACTTTCTCAGGCAAAAAGTTTGCCGAGACTTTTACTATTCTTGCTGACTATTCCCACAACTTAAAACGCCGTTGAATACTTGCATAACAAATACATACATAAGCACACACCTACGTTTGGACAAGTGCTTACTTTTATCCCTACAAATTCATTTGCTGATGCATGGTAAACATGGTTCCCAATATGTCATGGGGGTCCAATCCCATAACTAGACTTTTTACATAATAAAACTTTCATTTATATACATTTAATGACTTGTGTATTCTTTCATATTCCTTCTGCGAATCTTTGGGCTGTTAAGTTTGAAAGTGAATTGGTTTAGAAGAACTTCAAATTAATGTACTAAGTCTTGATTACAAGTCTGAGTTTGGTTGAATCGATAAACATACTCATGGCGAGGATAAAAACTGTAATAATTCTCACCAATAGGTCTACATGACGGCCCTGATGCTTAAGGAACTTAATTATTTAGTGTCACATCCCTATAAATTTGCAAATCGCTCATACTAAGATTTTAGCATTCCTTCTACATTTGCTCTTAAAATCTGCAACAAATCGAGCGCAAATAACAGACAGTAGTTAAAATTGGTAGTTAAACTTCAATAAAGTAAGGTTGATTAAATCCTGGCGTCTCAGTGTGGGGGTGGAGGGAAAGGATTTAAATCCAGCAGAAGAAATAAGATTTTGGCATGAGCGCTTGCATGCTGATGGCATTGAAAGAAAAGGAAGGAGGAAGATAAAATGATTGGGGCAAGGTTTTTATAGCAAATGTGTATATCCTTTATAAGGATAGATAAAGACGTGTGTGACGACGTGTGTCTATTAGCAGCGCTTTACAGGACCAAGTGCTCATTGGACATTTTCCCGACGACGTTCTGTATGTGGCATTGATGTGAGCCCATAGGATGTTAAGGCACGGACATCTAACCGAATATGCCGCTGGTGGTCGTCGTAAGGATTCTGGCGTCCTGCTTTCCCTCTCATGTCCTCACAGATGGACGGGGTACGAGAAGATCCGAGAAAAAGTTCAATCTGATTTCCTTATTCAGAGAAACCAATCGCACTTCCATCCCATGAATTATTTTATCTACCGTTGAGCAAGACTTGTGTCCCTGCACGACCCTCTCTATACATCCCATATACACCCTTGCATATGATCCTTTGCAAATACTGGCCATCACCCTGGCTTTAACAGCAGCTGAAATTCAAACAGGGTCATTTGGTGGCTTGGAACATTGCATCAACCTAATGCCTCTTACACTCCTCGAGATAGCATAACATTACATTACGGGGAATAGAACATGCCAACTAAGGACAGGTAAAGTCTTATCGTTTTCATTCTCTAACCTCCCCCATTATATAAAAATCAATGCCAAAATTTTTCTTTCCCGCAGTTTCTACCCCTCGCTCATGAAGTAACCTTCTATCTAATGATACGTTGTTTCCAAAAATAGTTAAAAAACCTTGAAGGAGTAGGCATAACATCAATTTTAAGTTGTATCTTATACGTTGTGACATTCTGTACAGATAAAATATGGGCCTATCATTTAAGTAGAATTTACGGTAATATTGTGCTACTCAATTTTTCAAATTACTAAAAGAATGATATTTGATGAAACAGAATATTTCACAAACAATACCAACATCCAGTTGTCTGAAGTTAAAAATTCTGATTCAATCTACCATTCAAATGTTACCATCAAGCTTTCATATGGGCGCAGAGTATATTACAGTGATGTATTTGTGCAGAATCTGTCAAGGTTAAAGTCAACGAAATGCGGGTGAAGCGTCAAATTTCAGATTACATTTGCCACTACTAGAATAGTCAATACTCCTTTTAGATTTCAAATCAGGTCTCCTTGTATATTGGAATCTTTCGAAGTTTGAATTGAACATGGTGGAAATCCATTTCATACCAGTGGGCTGCACTTTCTGAAGAAAGTACTACACAACACGGAGGTATATTTTTACAGGAAGATATATTATACACCGTGGTCCATATCACACTTTTACCTCGGAGTCTGCAGTGCATTTGTTGGTATTACACTTATCTCCTTCAGTGCTGCACTTACCGTACAGTCACTAACCTGGATTTAATGGAATAGAATAAGGGACGCGGGTTCTGGAGTGTACAAAAAACATGACTGATAATCTATGGTAAAGAGAAGCAAACAGAGTATGGCAAGTACTTTCATGTGTGTGGGAAGTATGCTAAAAAAAAGTAGGGAATGTAGTGAATGTCCTCTGTAGTGTTCATGGAACAATTGTATAACAGAATATAGTATTTATAATATGTACCATAGTTTGTCAAATATACGTAGCTGATACATCATATATTCCACATACAGTGTGTATACTAGTAGGCATTATATAATGCTTGGTGGTGAAAGTCACCTAGAAATTCTCTTCACTGACGGGATGTTTAAGAAATTTCTCACACATTTCATCAAGTAAGATTCTGTGAAAATATTTCCATAGTCACTCTCTTCCAGTTCTTCATACACTTTAATCTGTTCAAGTTCCCTGTATATTTGGCTACAGACACACAAAAACATGCACAATATCAAATAATAAATTTTTGATTCCGTTGAAAAAAAACCCAAGAGTTGGAGGATGATAGAGGGAAGTAAATTTCCAAGTCAGTACTCAAGCCAATAATCAAAATACATAAGCAAAGCCCGTGGTTGCATACAAAGTTATAGACTTTAAAAAAAGTGAAGAAAGGGTTTGAAAGAAGAAGAGCCATAAGGCAGGCTCTTTTCGGCTCTCATACCCCAACTACATTTATGTATATGTAGCTCCGTCTGGATTATACGAATGTCTTCAACAGGCCTGTAAAGGTATTCAAGTTAAAGACAGACCAGAATTCGAAAGATCCGATGAGGGAATGCATATATGATTGAAGTTGAAACCTTTTTGGGAAATTGGATATCACAAGTGAAAGGATGCATGATATTAAACAAACAGCAAATAAAGAAAACCTATCCAATAGTTTCTTGACATCTTTCATGGATCCTTTCTCCTGTTTGTCTATGCAGGAAAAATTCAAGATTCTTGTATATTTGCCAATCCTTTAGAAAATCCGTTCAGTCCATAGTCATGTTTTAGTCTGCTTTAAATCGCAGCCGCTTCTTTTCCCAAAATCTCTTCACATGAAATGAATGTTGTTTCGATAACATCACCGGTCTCCACGTATGCATTTATAGATGGAATCTACAAACAAGTACACTTTATATCTTCTCCTTCACTCTCCGTCCTATACTCTTTTCCTTCTCTGTGTACGCAATAACGTAAATACATTTTAAAATTAGAATTGTTTATCTTTGATGCTGAGAAGTACTACAATATTCTTATCAAATTTCTGAATATTAACTGGTATAAGTGCATATTTCATGACTGATGTTTTAATTCACCAAATTTTTATCCTGTCTTGCTTCCGTACCTTCGTCATATATTTCTTTGACTGAATCTCTCTCAAGAAACTATTTTTTATGTTTTTGATCTCTATTTCCCATAACTCTTTGCAGCCTTCAATGAAATGAAACATTGCATGCTTGTGTGCCTTAACGAATTAAATTCCATGTAGAGCAGTTATTTCGTGAACTTCATTGAATACGAACATCATAGAATCTCATCTAAACATTGGTAACTCACTGTTTCATTTTCCAGACTCACTTACATACATACTTAGGTAACTTGAACATGATCACAGGTCACATAATGTAACATTACTGGCATAAGATGACATACATTAATACCTACATTTTCTATTGTTTTAGACGGTTTACATGGATAATTATAAACAAAAATAACAATGTTGTATTACGTAACGAGCTTTCAAACTTCGATTTCATCGTCAGGCTAACGCCGACTGAATTTTAACAAACATTTAAAATTAAAAACAAATTAAATAAAAAATTACGATGTTAGATTAAATTTTGTAATATTTAGTATAGATGAATTTGATAAGTGGCTTCCAACTGTCGCTACGAAAAACTTTTGTTAACGTTCATCAACATGTCTTTGCTTTGACAATGACGCCTTCCTTAATTTTTCGCAATGACGGATTTGACTCTGGATGAATGTATTTTGAAGAGTCCCAACTTATTACATAATTTCGTATTATTATCGTATTTACTTCATGCATAATCTATAGATGACTATGCACGATATCAGGGACGACAATTGCACCAGTGCATGTTAACACGAAAAATCTGGACGTGTGAAGGTTGAAGGTAGATGGTGGAATGGTAGCTAAAAGTTTGTTGCATTTCATTTGTTGATAAGCGTAGAAGTACTTACATATGTGCACACAGGGTGTACATTATTCAAAAACCCTTTACATTGTATTCCCAAATCCAATCATTTTTAAAATAAAGCGTATGCATATTAACTTACATAAAAACTTTAATATGCTCTTGACTTGGCTGTTACATCCGATGAAGTTACAGATACGTGCCGTGGCCTATACCTTCGGATGCACTAAAATAATTTTACAATAATCTCAAAATGTACCAGCGCAAAGTTGCTAAAATGCCAAAACTTATAACATGTCGCTCACTTCCCACTCTGCTATTGTGTCACCATCGAGAGATTGATGCTTTTAGCACATCAAGAGATTAGGCTGAAAAGTATACAGCACATTCTAAGGTTTAGGTGACGGCGCATAAATTGTAGTATAGCCCCATGGTCATAGTGTAAGGTTATAATATATATGTGGTTTATACTGTGAGAGGATGAATGCTCTCTAGACTTGTGTGTGTGTGATGTGTGCTTAATACTATGGGATGTATGCTATGGCATGTGAGAGCCGGGTGTTAAACCGGAGACTGCGTGAAGTAAAGGATTACACACCTATGTCAATAATGCCTTGACACGAACACTTTGACCTGATATATATTTATATGAATAACAGATAATTGTTTATTCGGTTGCACACCTTAAGATATAATAACAATTCCTTTTATGCCTAAGCCCTAATAATCTTATCCTAAGCCCTACAGCGTTTCACCTTGAGCTCTATCTTTGCTCGCTTCCACACCCAGACTAAAAGTCTGATCATTCTTCGAGTGCTCGCCTCGGCTCGCACACACGCTTGCTGCTGCTGCTTCTTGTCTTGGGCTTCTTGCTTGCTTGCTGTATTATACTTATATTCTATATTCTATTCTATTCTTACAATAGTATGTCCATAGTAATGTTACTTTATTATGCATACGATGTCAATCTATTATTACAATACGGTCAGAGTCGATAGACGTGCATACATAGTATTACAGTGACAGAAAGGGTAACGTTTCATCAGCTCGGGCGAATGAGAGAAGCGGGTACCGACTGCTAAATTCTCACAATAAATTATTAAATGGAGAGAGGAATGGTAACATGGTTTCTTGGGGTTAAAAACAAAACAAAGATTGGTAATGTCGGCCAGGACGGTCTGGTAGTTATTTCCAACTAATTGCTATTATTAAGATACGTCAATAAAATATATTATTTTTTCTAAAGAAAAAAGCTTTATCTTGCGTGTATCTACATCTCCGGCTACATGTGGTCTTCCACGAAGGCGCTAGCAAAGTACTACTTACCGATAATGCTGTACATACAAAACATCCGTTTCTTCTTTTCCTTTACCAACGTTTACGTACCCTTCTGTTGTTCTCCATGTACATACCCTTATGTTGTAATCTGTGGAGGAACCAACGGAGGTGAAATACACATCGGGGACACGCATAGGCTTCAAGCATGCATGCTTTTCAGAACACATTGAGTGATGGAGATGGTACTATTTATGCTCTACTCTCATTAGCACCAGTGCAATAATATGCCGTGTCTAGCCAGCAAGCTCCATAGGTCATCATCATTATGACAAACACTGTTTCAACTTTACCTTCGACATAATTACAGAACGTGTTCACAACTTACCTTTGGTGTTAACGTAAAGGGAAACTCTTCCGAGGGTGATCATAATTATGTTACTTCTTGCTTTTGTAGGTTCTTTTCTAGTAATAGGTGACGTCCATTATACATCCCAGTTACTCAGACAGGTCACAATATGTTCTAAACTTTAAACATCCGCAGGCCAATACCTCCTATGGTTTGTTTTTCTTCGCTAAGGTAATCCTGCAACAATTTTGATTTTAGCGTGACCCATCTCTAAAATAGTACAAGTTAGCAATACAAATTCAGAAATAAATAAAAAACAGTAATAAAACAATAAATATATGCGAATGATTTGGGAAATTTGTATACACACTTTAAAATTGCCCAAAAAGGAAACTAATAAAACAAAAATACAACTTTACAAAGACTTAACAAAAAAGCTTGGAGTGCCCCAGTATTTCCCCTCTGTATCGACACTCGAATAGCATCTGGCAAAGTGAATCACTTGAATTGACGTTATTCATTGTGTATGGTGCAAGCATAAAATAGTTTATATAAAACAAACGTAAAAATTCCTGCGCGGATACTGTATGAAGTTGGGAGAGTGAAGATAATTGCACTCATTATTACATGTGACTAATTATTTGTGAGTTATTTCCAGTGAGGATTTTCCCTCTTGGTTCTTATTATAGTTATTATAGGTAGTCGCCGGCTCTATTATTGCTCAAGTTATTAAAGCTATCATGAAGTAATTGGCGTATGACAGGAAATGAAAGACAAGAGGGAAAGGAATTAAAATATCAGGAAACATGTCAGGGAAATCAATGTTGGTCACTTTACTTGTGCAGCTACTGTTTGGGCAACTTACATAATTGTAGCAACGACGGATTTTACATGTAATTTTATCAACGTCAAGGTTTGAATGCTGTATGCCTACTTCCATCAATAGCCTAGTTTACTTACTTACATACTTTTACAATATGAGCGTTTACATCATGAACATCAGTGTCCATGGATATGCGTGAGTGTGGCTTACTGGAGAGGTAAATGTGACAGATGATTGCACATTGATAATCCAGAACTAGTAATAGGAATCTGTTTGACTTGCTCTCTTGTGTGCATGTTTAATAATAAGAGACAGAGGGAAAAATTGGAGGTGTACACTGACTGATGAGAACATGCAAGTAATTCTTGGAGAGAGAGAGAAGAAACACGATTGAGAGAGAATGAAATGGGAACCAACTCATGATCAAAATTGGATGTTACATCTGGCCTCTAGGTCCTGTGCGGCGACGGCTAACAATTATATGTGATTATCTTTTACTTCATGCTTGTAATTAGGCGAGAGAATAAAAAATACTTTTTCCTACACAATGCTGAGGTTACAGACCAACGATTATAACGTAATTAAAGCCTCTTAATGTTTGGTAAACTATCTTCTGAGTCGCCAGCAGATACAAACACGCCGTTTCTCGTACCGTGCGCTAGCCTTCATTCTATATCGGGCTAGTGTCTACGTTGCATATGAGAGGCTATAGTACCCCTGGACTCTTTAATTGAACTCCTGACTCATACATCCACTGTCTTATACTATACCACTGCTCGTATACTAGCTTACTATATAGTTTACATATAGTATTTGCAGTTTGCTATACAGTCCCGTCTATTATGTTTTTACACTTGTTGGTAAGTCTCTCCAGTATGCATGTAACGTTAATTTATCTTACGTATGCACATGGTAATTCATACCCTGCTCCACACATTAAAGACCTGGCTTTTTGTATATGCTGTTCCAATATAAATGTGTCTATATACGTGGGTTGATGTTCCTAAACTCTGTATATTTCCTATGTATTGCTAACGTCGTCTCATCTTTGCGATTCAAGTTCAATTGTCGGTTCTTATATCCCCACCTTGATTGCGGCTGTTACAACGACTAATTGTCAGCAATAATGTTTCCCACTATAAATTTTTTTCCTTTGATTCAGGTTTCTTTCTTTAAAATCCCATATTTTTAAGCAACAATTATAATCTACCTCTCTGTTTTGATCTCACAAAAAATCTCTGTTGGACTATGCTCCGTGTGAGAGAATTCTCTCTTTTGTGAAGACATCCAAATCTTTTGTGTCTACATTGAAATCTTCTGATGTACAAGCTAAAATCTTCAATATGTACTAATAGCTGGTGTTACAATGGAAGATACTACCGAGATACTTGTATAATCCGTACGTAACCCATTAGCAACGGCATGTCATGTTCAAACTCATCGTTACTATTTGAAATGCTTGATCCAAATCCCAAACTTCACCAAACTTCTTATTCTTTAACATACAAAGTGTATAGGGAATGCAATAAAAAACTGAATTATTACATCATTTCCACTCCATTTTCATATATCTGCACGCTTGGCTTTGCTCATATATGTATACATCATATGTCTGTGATCAGTTTTCCTGAAGCTCATATACATCTAGTTCAGTTGCGTTGTTGCTGATATAAATCCGTGTATGTGTAGATATCTCGTTTAGTTGGAATTGCTGATATGCATCAGATGTTCATACCTGGTGCATACACAAAATATATGGAATGCACTTGATAAACTAGATCTACATGATGGAAGGATGCTCCAATCACCCTGGCGCTATAAGGACTTATGAAGTTACAAAGCAACTAATAACAAAGCTTGAACAATTTTAATTATACGGATTAAACCTCATCTGCACATTACTAGGTCTTGGGGAGTCCTCCCAGCAACCAAGAATTCACAATCTTCATTTTTTACGGCCTTTACTATATACATACATCAGAGTTATCTCCACATGCGTTCATTGCAATGTCTGCCATATTATAAACTCTTCATGTTTTTCCTTACAGGTTAATAATTTTTTTCCTCCGATTTTAATGCGGGTTTGCGTACTGCTAATACTTGATTTTTGAACCTTTCGGGAATACATAGCGAGAGGACATAATAACAGAGGACTTGAAAAACGCAACACACGGGGTAGAATCGCATCTCTGTATAAAGCCGGAATGGTATTATGCGTGGTAAGTATACGTTCAAAGATTTGTAAAATGTTATAATTAGCTATTGTTGTGTAGGATGATTATGAAAAACAGTGTGTATTAACAGCGATTATGTTAACAACGATTATGTTAACTACAATTATGGAGTATTTATGAGACCAAGGATAAAAATTACTCGACAATTTCAATTAGGGTTTTACAAGCTCGATAATTATTTGTTTTCCCAGCCGTGCGTACAACATAAATATACTTATAATTAGTTAGGTCTATCACACAGGTCGTAAAATGCTACGTCGGTTACCGGCCGTACAGCTTGCCTTTATGCTTAAGCTTGCAAGTCATGTATGGAAATGTTATATGCTGTGAAGTGAAATACTTAAATAGAGTATAAGAAAATACAAATTCAAACTTACCACAACATTCAATATAGCAACGTGCATAAAATATAACAACACATGATATTGTATATAACAACAGGACGTAGCGTTCAATAGTTTGGCTACAGTATTCTAAACAACGACAGTCTTAAAAGAAAACGTACAGACAGTGAATCCTCGAACAGTTGAGAGCTCAAGAGAAAAAAGATGTTGTCATGTGCCAAAAAATCCCCCAAACATAATTATTATCCGTTGAAAGAGAAACAGCTAAAATACGAAAAGGGAATACGCTATATAGATGTTGTTATAGTCTGGAAAGTAAGCATTCAAGTTGTACAATGGTGGAAAATTAGCAAGTAATGAAAAAGCAGTTGAAAAAATCTAGTGGGATATTATTGTTATTAAAAACCGATTAAGATGAACAAGATAATATTATTTACTCTTCGACCATGAAGATACTCACAAAAGTTAAGGTGAAGTGCAGCATGACTTGAACGTGTACAGCCGCGGTTTCTTTGTACACCGGTCCCAATTTTTTTAGTTTCTTCATACCCTTTTCCGCTTACACCTATTGTACACGGCGCGAGGAGGTTGGAGCCTTGTGTATCTGTTCACAGGGTATAGGAACCATGTACACAACTGAAGCATGTATTTCATATATGAACAGCATGATAAACATTTAGTACATATTATTACACTATGTACCTTACAGCACAGCCTGTCATGGATATTTGGATATATATGGGAAATACATTATATAATATGATGAAGTATCTCACAGACATAGTATCCCCGTTGTTATTACAGTGTGCTGGTGATGACCGAGAAGTTGCTATAGTTGTGCAGTGTTTTCTCGAAAACTTTATCTCGATCTCGCAACTATGTAGTCACTTATTTTTACCGGGTTGATAATGTGCAAAGCATGTATTTATGAACCAATTACCGTCTGCTGAGTTCTCTTCATTTATCGCCCATCAATAATTTATTATTCTCTGTAGTCTTCATTATTTCTGAAGGATGTGCTCTCCGCTCTTCATAAATATCCACGCTTTTAATCCTTCTCGCTACACAACTCAGTTCCTCCGACTTTATGAATTCTGCTCTTATTATCTCGATTGTGAATCAACAGTTCGAGTACAACACTTACGATTTGGACTGACAATGCTTATTATATTGTTTTAATATGAACATTGCCAGTGTTCCTAACTCTTTTGCTCAGTAATAACCACGCTAGCTACTAGCAATGCCTATTTTAACTCAAAAACATATTCCGAGACAACTATTGTAGTCTTCACATCTTCAGAAACGAACATCATCTCTTCAGAAACGAACAACATCATCTAGTGATAAACGGTCATGATTTAACAGTTTCCAAGAATACATCATAGGATGAGAACACAAATTAAATGTGATCTATACATTTGACCCGATTCCACACAGATTATAACAAAGAATCAATAATTTTAGAATAAAAAAATAATAAATAGTGTACAATAAATAAACTTTTCATTGTTGTAAATTATGAAATGGAAATATATCAGACGTATTTTCTATACAAGACTTACCAGAAATATGAGAATAGCCCTTTCATGTGAACCAACCTTGTGAAATTAAATGTAGAATTAGCAGTATTAAAATTGGTGGGATCGTATGACTAATTTATTCATTCCGAGCATTGATATGACGCTATGATTCCCATGGTTGTTCACACTTTGGCGGAGTAATGAGCTTGTAGATTGAGTGTTGTACATAAGTTATATGTTATCTTTGAGTTTTGTCTTTCATTTACTTTTTGTATGCTTTAAGTAGATACTGCATACGTTGTCTTAGTGTTTCTGTTATGTTGTAAGTTCAATGCTGAATATGTTATGAGTCCTGTGTTGTGTCATAAGTTATGCTAACGCTGTATGAAGAGTTTCGTACATGGTGTTGGATGTAGTCACCCTGCTGGAGAATCAAAGTTCATACATTATGACTACTATAATAAAAGCTGTGTTGAGTAAAAAAAGCTCCCCCACTGATTGCGTTAATTTTAATCAGAACACGTAGCAGATATTTATCGTGTTAAATCAACATGCGTGCACACCTTGCAACAACAACAGTGAACATTCCCAATTTGCCTATAGCACTTCGCTGTTTGCGTTTGCTAGGGAATATGTAGTAAAGCCTACGCTGAATGCTCACTGGATTTTTATACAATTTGTGCTTAATAGATTTGTATGTAGCACACCCTTAACCAGCATATTGAAATGATCATAACCCCTGAATGCAAACCCTTACAGTAATTTTAACAAGGTCCCATTAAGATTTATCGGCGCATTTATGGCAAGTTTGTCTACCAAATTAGGCAGAATAATTTGAGCAACGATAAAAATGTTCTGCGAAAGACTTAATGTTTCACTATTTAATAATCTCTTTCCGCAATCCATGCAACACGTTAAACTACCGCATTATACACTCTACCAGCATGTATTTAATGTGAAAATACACCTCAATAGAATCCA
Organism: Lipothrix lubbocki; assembly: GCA_034696945.1. Lineage (NCBI taxonomy): Eukaryota > Metazoa > Arthropoda > Collembola > Symphypleona > Sminthuridae > Lipothrix > Lipothrix lubbocki. Next base: position 276,446 of record JAQGAK010000009.1, on the reverse strand, counting down.
CTGTGTACACATAGATAAAACATATCTATACGAGTATATTATAATAGTAGATTATATACAAAATATGCCTTCATTTGTAAAATGCTAACCTCATGACAGAGTAATGCCTTAAGTGGTGGAGTTTCCCCTACCCTCAATACACCATAACATAGTCATAAAATACTGGGCGCTCGTACAGCTTTTGCTCACTCCTCTAGGGATGAGAAGGTGGTCCTCACCGCAAAAGATAATCATAAGTTTGCATTTTGCCAGATAGTTATTGCAATCATAAATATTTAAATGTAGCTTATTTGTTCAATTTTCAATGGGAAAACTTATTCTTTGAGGCAAGGCGAATTACTAATACAACAGGTGTGGTGTTATCATTCTAAATCCTTCCTTCCTTCCCTTCCAACTGTTTTTCTCTTATATTGCACAATGATATTTAGAGACAAAAGCAACTCCGTGCTATAAGAATTATGGTTTGGATTTTTCACAATTTTATATAGACTAAATATATAATGTATAGATACATGAATGTTACATAAACAGTTTGCTGTGTTCTCTGTACGTTTACTCATCAGTATAGCTTGTTCGGTCACTTATAGAGCTACATGCAGTCACAGAAGCAGACTAAAAACCACGAATTTTGTCGATACTGTGAAAACCACCATGGGAACCAGGCGGTCATATCTTCTCCCCTTTATCTTCTTACACACTCTTTTACTACCACCGCCAACACACTCTTTATAGGGTGGCAGGAGGCTTCACAAAAAAGTTCAATAATCATTTATAAAGTGTTGAGGTGTCTTTGGCGTCGTTTCCAAAGGAAATTTTATATACGTGGAAATACAGTTCCTGTACCAATAACCAACTTCACGATTACGCATCTTCCCCAAACGCTTGAAGCATTCCACATGTAATCTCATCTAATTGTTTTTCATGAAAAATCGTTCATATCTATGTTTTAACAGCATTACCACATGTACTGTAAGTATAAATAACACACATGGAATACATAAGCTACTTAACAAACCCCAATAGATCTTTAAGATCACCTTTTGATACTTATGAACGAACGACACAGCAGCGAATAATGATCAATAGACTTGATATATTCGGAAAAGTTGACCTCATTATTAGCAATATCACGTTTCTTCGACATATTTGCATGTGAGTATGCCCCTGGAATAAAGATTTTATGGAATAAATAGAAACATTTTGATACATAGCACTCCTGGCTATGAGCTCCAATTTATTTATATTCTTACAAAGTGTATGGATATGTTTGCTAGTAATCTCCGTCAGATCCCAGAGCATCAAGTTATTCTATGGCGATTTTGGTATGAAGATCCAAAAGCCATAAGGTATAAGGTATTTTCGGCAGCAGCAGATCTTACCAATATGTACGCCTATTCGTCAAAATAAGAAGAGGATGTAGCATCACTTTGAGAAGTCTGCTATACCGCTAATCTGTACACAACGCTGAACAAGCTTTGCTTTTTGGTTTGACAGTTTGGGGCACTTTGAGCAATAAAGGCCACACAGTGTAGCTAGGTAGGATCTCTCCAGGGATGGAATAGTATGCTGTATGTACATACAAACTTTACACATATTGTGTTTTGTAAGATTGTGATATAAAATCTTTAGATGCTTATACACTGTATAGATTGTATATGGCAGAAATAGATTCTGTCTTATAGAATGTTTGGAATCGGTTAAAAAACTCGATATTAAGTATTGGGACTGCACCGAAAATCCATACTAAAAGTTATTTTATTTACCAATCCCTTATTATAATAGCTTAGCTGAACCTTTCGTTATTATAATAGCCTCCTTGAACATTCCCTTATTATAATAGCTAAGTCTCGGCTCCCAGAGTATCAGTAGCCATGTTAAGCAAGTCAATGCTTAAAGGTTCTAAATTAAGATGCTGTCATGTGATATTTTGGGTTGTAAGATATTCAAGAACTTGACCTGATATACGTAAGCCTATACTAAACTATCTTCTAACGATACATAGTCAAGCTATAAAGATATAAAACTACGATCTTATTCTCACAATGCATATACAGACATACTATAAGCAACATTTATATATACGGCGACGTTATAAACATGGACATTTTTATATGAAGATACAAAGGATGAGGTAGAGGTAGACGGTTATTATGTGAGATGACACATCCTTTAGGACAAGTTGGTTATTGGTGTGTGTATAGCTCAAGCACGAGCGCCTGTCTACTTTAGAAAAATATTAGTCTGCGTCTTAACATAATTTCCTTCTTCACTCGCTCAATTTCAACAACTCGGGGCGAGACTGTCCAATTTGCTCAAATGACACACATCTAATCCAATGCGAAGTTGAAAAGTACTTACATCGTTGCTCATATTCTATACAAGCTTCTATAGTTATGGCGATGTTGTGCTAGCAACATTGCATATTCAGATACTTGAAACATGTATCAGTATTTTTATACCAACAACATGGACAACTATTCTTGAAGATGGAACATGCAAGAATATTTTTATACAAAAAACATGAATAACGAATATTCATATACTTACAGAAACATGGACAAATATGCATACTTATACAGAAACATGAACGAATATTCTCAGAAAAGAACACACAAGAATATGGGTATGCATAAAACATGCGTAGGTACATAAATGTTCATATAACACATTGTGCTACATATAGCATTGACGAATATTAATATAGATTCAAGAGACTCAAATATAAGTTCGTACAAAAAATAGGTACTTAATTTTAAAGGTACACAGTCAAAATATATACAGGTATACTTCTGACACGAGAAAAAGCAGAGCATACCGCCAGGAAAATATTAACAGGAGAATTTGAGCAATGGTAGGGATTCGCTTTTTTAAGAATGCATATCACTGGAGCCTCTACGGCTGAAATGGAACCAAAGTCTGAAGAAACGGCCATCCGTTTCTTGGGGGGACGCCGTCGGAGACCTTCTGTTCTGCTTCAAATAAAATACAAATGCAAATTAGACTCAATAGTGTAAGGCACAACTTGTTTGTTGTCAAGTAAAGGAAATAAAAGAAGCTCCAATGCTAAAATAGGAAAATGGCATTGCAAATAAGATTTCAGACTTACTAAGCTGAATTGGGAGGAAAATGTGGAAGAAAAAAGGACACTATAGAATATGCTATTATTTTTCAAAAAAAAACTATTCCTCTTCATGCTCAAAAAGTTAAGTACACACAAAAATATAGAAAACATGATTGGAGCCATCCGAGGCATGCAGCAGTATCATATGTACAGTACTTTTTACGGAAGCCCCATCTCTTTCCATCATTCTTCGTCCATTGTAACAACTAAATATTACCTTGGAAATTCTTACATAATGTCAACACAACAAAGTGACAATTTTCTCCGTGAATGTATTTAATGCTTTTCTCCCCATATGTGTTTTTGTCTTTTTACACTCCCAGTCAGTAGCAATTTCCCAAATCCTTCATACAACCTCGACCCACAAGTCATCCCCACAGTAGCACTGCTTACATGTCCTGTCCCTTCTTATGTTCGACAAAGTGTTCTTCGTGTTCTTAAACCCGGGTCGTATAACCAAATTTTCGCTTTAAATTGCATTATTATACTTGGAGTTGAAGATGCGAAACTGCATTATTATGCTTGAAGCTCAAGAAGCACAACTGCGTTATTTTCCTTTGAGTTCAACAAGCTCACTGCGTTAGCTTTCTTTGAGTCCCAAGCGCACAACAGCAAGTACTTTAGTTACAAGATCTTGAGCTTACAAGCGTCAGTACTTTAATAATTAAACCTATAATTTTTACCGTTGTAGTTCATCTTCTCAGCACTCGATACTTCAATTCATAATTTGTCAACAACCGTATATTGTCACTGAGTTTTGTAGCTCCATTGGCTTCGCGAACCTTATTGTTTCTTCTTTCAAGCAGCTATATCACATTTTAGATATATCTAATATATTAGAAGATTAGTATTACAAGTTTAAAATTGTAAAATAAATATGTTCATTAAACTTATTAAAATACCTTACAATGTATAGAGCTAAAATAATGACACATGTTTAGCACATCGAAATAACGGCACGCACTTGTCTTAATGGCGTGGTATTCCAATACTTATTTGTATGTGTGAGTTTTGGGGGGTTATGAGGATGGAAAAGAGGTTGTGAAGGATAGGATAGTGCAATAATTTCATTTTGCTGTGAGCGAAATCAATAGAATACAGTGTGTATGTACATCATAGAGGAATATCTATAGAGAAGCTACATAAGGAAATGTAATTTATTGCAAGGGATTCAGCTCGCTTTGAAGTTATCCAAACGCTCATTTCTCCCAGCAGATCAGATGAGAATGTTGGGACGAGGAGAAGAGTTCTCTCTGGAAAAACCATAATACTTTTTATACATTGCTTCCCTTCAGTTAAATAAGGTATGCAAGTGTGTGTACATGGCTGTGAGCAGTTGGTCCTTAGCCAGTTTACCCGGGTATTTTTCTCCTCCATGCAAAAGATATACATTATTTTGAAGGTTTAAAACTAACAGTGAGGAGAGAGAGGAGAGAATGGAAAAAACGGTTGTTATTCTGATATATCCTTTAACATAGCACAATAACACGCATGACTTACACTGCGAGGATAATATGAATGATAAAATATACCCGGTGAAATAATATGGATGACAATACGTAGAATGAGAAATATGCATGCCACATTATACGAAATGGATGACAGTGTACACAATAATATGCATGACAAAGTATACAGAATGAAATAATACGTATGACAATATAAAGGAAGAAAAAATATCAATGGGAAGATACAAAATACCAAAATATGCACCGAGAGATACACGGAGAGAAATTATATCCATGACAAGCTATGCGGATAATATGCATGGTACAATATAAAGATTACCATGCAGATCAGAAAAGAAAGAGAGGAAGGAAAGCAAGGGAAGGTGGGCTTTTTTAAGGACGAAGAGGAGACCGAGAGGAGAAAGTGTCCGAATAACTCTAATGGCAACGCCCCATGGCACAAGATTTAGATGGAAATGGGAAAAAGTTTTTTTCTTTTTATTTCGAATGTTCAAATGTGTGCTGTGAGTTGAGACTGTGAGAGCATTTGTAGAGGAGTTGCTCAGCTTCTCTCTCTCTCTGTCTCTCTCCTTGTCTCCTTTCTTTGCATGGAATTCCTTATTTCGAACGGACAAAGATTTACACAAACGATCTATTTGCAAAAACGATTTCTTCTCTTCTTCGCCCTCGCTCAAGTTTTAAGAAATACCCAATCAGTTCTCACTCGAAATTTCCCTTGCCAATACTCTTAACTCATCTATCTTGCAGGATTCTCTATACGTGCTTTTGTTTAGAATTAGGATCACTTCTCGCTCCTCTTTCTGTCTCATCTCTCCGTACACAAGAGAACATATACATAGGCAAACAGTCACACACATGGAACACATGCAGACACGCTCTACATTCACATCCGGACTTCAATCAATACTCCCACATTGGGATTCCAATGTCGTCAGCCTACCAATAATTGTCCTCCTTCCAACGTTAATAACATCACTTGAAATATTTTCATACTACCGCACCAAAACAGATGAATTGCAATTCCAACTTGTTCTTTCAAATTAAACTTGTGTAGTTGTTGTGTGTACAAGAGCAGGAGCCTTCAACATTTTTCCAGCCTCTTTCTCGTCTCCTCTTCCGTAAATCACAAAATTCCAATTTCCTTCTCCTTAAACCTTAATTTATCCTGGACATTCCAACCCTTCTTTTCAGCAATTCTCCCTATACATTTCCATATTTAAATCATCTTGTTCCGTCCCTAGATTTGTCATGTACGACATTTTTAACGTTTTCTAAACTCCTGGTTATTGCAAGCTCCCATTTAAACGACGATCTCACAAGTAGTTTCCTATCGTTGGAATGCCATTTAAAGGGTTATACTCACTTGCTGTTAATTTATAAAAATATCAATGCAATTTTTATTTTGAGCTAGCTATCATGCCTTTGGCCACTTATTACCTAAATTTATTTTAGCAGTAAGACAAAAAGATGAAAACAATTAAGAATACAAAATAAAATAGAACGTGAAAACAATTAGCAGAAAACAAATAATTGCCCTATCAATGACCATCGACACTAGTACCTAGCGTCAGGTCAAATTGAATTCACCTGAAAGAGAAATAGCATTTAGTATGTTTAAAATTGTATCCCAGTGAGGAATGAAGGGAATGAGGAGTGAATGATAAAAGCGAGAGCGTTTAAATACACACAAGCAATGAATGATGCTCTAAGAAGGGGGATAAACGGTTATCAAGTGTGACGGATTTGGTGATGACTACTCCAAGGGAAGAAAGACTGGAAGGAGAAGAGGAACCGTTGTTGTGAGATACTTGAAAAGAGAGAAGCCGACACAGTTGGAAGCTGAAAACGAGGTCTGCATATAACTGAACCGCCATTGACGTCTACGGGCTCCGGTGCTAAGATTTTCTTCAAGTTATTGAGCAGATTAGAGTATACATCCGCTCCGTATAGTGCCAAACAGGATAATAAGAGAGTGCGAGACTCCGCATTATAAATGTGCACGGCCTTACTCTCACTGTCTTCTTCCGTTTAGATCTGCTCTCTTGGTTATAATACCAACTCTCAGCTCATGAAACCTGCTCTTGAATGATATAAAAACGACTACACACATGTATATATATTATATTATTATGTCCATGGAATATGTACCCTGGCTTTGGAGTAAGTACTCCAGGCTACTGGAATATGTACTTCGTGCTTGTGGATGTACTCTAGTTTTCTAGAATATGTACTTTTAACTCTTTGTCCAATATGTACTCCCGACTTGAGCTCACTAGTAGCTTGTCAACGGTTTTTAGTTGTTATTTGGAAACTTGTATAATGGCAACTTGGATGCATAATCTATTTCTTGAACGTACGCCCAATTTATGTGTATTTATGTTAGTTGTGCAACTTGTATAAAGAATGCCCTTATGTGCGATTTTTTTGGAAAAAGAAATATATGAGGAACAAGAAGAACAGTGAGTGAGAGAGAGAGAGAGAAGAGTAGTGATATGAAGGTGGTAAAACCAACTAGAAAATGAGAGAGTGTTCTTGGAAATGCCATTTCTCGCTTTTTACGAGTTTTATGATGGCATACTAGTAAGCTCTAACGAAGCCAACTGGTCTCTCTCCTGCTCTGCCTTTTCCTTAAAGAAAAATCTTGTTAAAATTTGAAACATGATGGCCTGGCGCATCACCCCATAATACCACTGCTGGTGATATACTTCTGCAGTACACATTGGCATGTACGTCCATTTGCATTGCGCTGACTAGTAATATACTGCACTATTAGGGTTATACTTACTCCGGCACAATTTTTAGTCATGTACTTGTGCACAGTTCATACTCATGTACTTAGTTGTGCACAATTCTTAGACATGTACGGTCTTTTGCACAATAACTAGTGATATATATGTATGTACTGGCTATAAAGATATAAATACCCATGTACATACAGTGTACTTATATGCAACTTCCTTGTCGTCCCTTTATTCGTCTTCACTGCCAACTCTTTTCTGGAGATTCATGGACTGTCTTTATGTTGAATCTCCGTGTAAACGATTGGAAGAGTAAAGAGATATCCAACAACTTATTTTCCTACAGTTGATTCGTTTGTTCATTTTGTTTCTTCATGTATTTTGTTGTCTTGCACAAACATTTTAGCTAACAACCCTTTACTTACAACACGACACAGAGCGTTTGTCATTTAACCTAATGATTTTACCTTTTATGAGAGGACTAATTCAGTGCAACTTATATGTAACGAATTATTATATCTACGAATTAGAATTTAACAATGTACGTTTGATAATGCTGTAGTTCATTTTGAAGATAGTAAAATGCACTGACAATAGTTTAATGTTGGAAGTTGACAGAGGAGTTCATTACAGGTAGTTTAATAACTGAAGATAGTTTAGTCCTGGAAGAGTTTAGTTCATTGGATGTAGTTTGATAAAGTTCACTATAGTAAGGATAGTTGAGTACGTGGAAGACTGCTCAGCGCCCCGAAGATACCTCGAAATCTACATTATTACACTGCGGAGGAGTGTGGAAGTTGTAAGTGAGAAAGTCTAGTCATGACATGCTAACTGATCAATCTCCCTATAAAATTCAAGTTATGCCTAAGTGCGTATGAAGAGGTAGAACCCGAGGAGTCTACATGGACGGAGAAATCAAGTACTCAAGATGTGTTCCATGTGCCACTATCCGTCGCCCGGGCGACACCTTCAAAGTTTATGCTACGTGATCAAATACGAAATCCCTTTTGCTGTCTCTATCTTGTCACTTTTCATTCGCACATCTTCCTTCTCACTTCGTCTCGTTTTTTGCATCGAGTATAATATGAGTTCCCACCCTCCAAAATCCTCCGAAGATACTTGAATTGTGGGTCATAAACCAAAAGGAGTTGGCTTCCACGGCGTAGTACACAGAGAGTGGAAATATACCAATATGGACCTGCGGGATGCTACTTTGGCAACTTATCTCTCGGTTCTGAAACTATTTGCGAATTCCATATTGATTTGAGTAATAAACTACGACTTTTCTCAATACTTTGTGTAGAAATGAAAAGGTGAGAATTCTATTTACAGTCTTCTCCTCAATATATCAAATTCCTTTGAGCAATGCTGAATCAAAGTCATTTTTCCACAACGTTATTACAGTTTTCAAATGCTTGCAGGGTTTTATTAAATGTCGCAGCATGAATTTCCGGTTTATTAAAATTCAAAATTGAATTACGACCTACCCAAGCTAGTTCACTAAAGTTTCCAACGACTTTTTTAACTTAAAGCTAGAATTTTAAAATATTAGATAAAGCACATTTTTAATTATATCAACTATTTCGAAGATTTTCTGTAACTTGTTCCAATACAAAGCCATTTCTAGAAGATTTATAAATATTTGGAGATTTAGATTAAAATATAGATACAAAATTATAAAATAGTGAAATGATTGTTAAGTTATATATAAATTTGTATTGCAAAGCTCAATCTCAAACACTTAAACGTCTCTATGTTACAATACATTTCAAATACACAAGGAAATGTTCACGTCCTTTTGCAATTAACAACGCTATTTGACAACGACACAAGTTGAATTTCCCGAAAAGAGTTTATCTCCAAATGGAGAGCCTGTAGAATTACAAGTAGTGCTTTTGATTTAACTCATTTCATACATAAACAAAATTCATGTGTGGAGCCAGCCGGAGAGAGCTGAGATGAGGGAAAGTATTCGATTCACACAAGTATATCCATATACCGAGAGAGGAAGATTGTCTTTTCGGAAGTTATACTGGGAGAATGAAAAAAGCGAGGCTCTTGAAAAATGGAGGGGCTGGCTTGACGGTTGGATGAAATGTATAAAAGACGGGGACGACAAGAGAAATGCAAAGGATATTGCAAAAAGAGGGTCCGAATTGATTTTTTCTCTCGTGGACATGCTTAGCATCAAATTAATTTTAGTTTGGACAGACTAGCCACTACTTATATGCATTACGCTCATATAAATACGGGATCTTTAAGTTTCTTCGAACTGGAAATTCTATGTTTATGCCTTCCCTAGCGTTCACAAATATATAAGTACAACCCTGAATGTAAAGGAACAGTATACCTTGCATTCATAGCTATAGAATTTCCATTTAAATCTGTACGCTTGCACTTAACAACCATTTATAATGCTTGACCAAGTGGATACTGTAGGGTTGTTATAACTATACGAGTATATAATTGCTGATTGAACACATAATTCTGTTGTGTTGCATACAAAGTATGTTTCCAATATGTAGTTATAGAGTAAGTAAAAACTTATTCTAAAGGTATAACTATTAACTATAGTCTAACTATATCCAATATCCACACAAATCCAGACTCCCCTTCCTTCATCTCCTCAGCCTCCTTAAACCACGCTCCGAGTCCAGGAGAGTGTACCTGGCTACTTTTTAGTACAATTTGTAATTCTTTTTAGAGCCCAAGCGTACATAACTCCATCGAGCACACAGCATCATTCAAATTTACAAGATTGTATTCTATAAGGAAAGGAAGAAATTGATGATCGGGGAGTAGAACGGAACAAAGCAAAAGGAATACATATGTACAGTTGGAGCAATAAGGGAGAGAGAATGAGTAAAGCAAACCATATAATATAGCATATAGCTCAACCAACGGGGATCATACATGTTGCAAAAAATGTAACTGTACTGCCATACAAACAGCAAATAACACTCAAAATCGAAGCATAGCTAATCGACAACGTGAGGATCGTCAAGTAAACAGCTATACTTATAGGGAGTTTACGATATTGCTTATGATCACGACGGATTGAAAATCAACCCATAACTTGTCAAGCAATCCAAGCAGTTTTTCTTGAAATGAGTCAATTCCTTTGACTCTATTCCAAATTCAAGTCTGCAACTGATTGTTTTGTCATTAATCATCATGAAAAAACAAGAAAATAATATTAAGAGAGGAGTGTAGAATCAAGAATACAACGAGGAAAGTACCGCTTTGTCTATTTGTTTCTCACGAATAAATCTTGGTCCAAACAAGGCACAAAGGAAGAAGTAAATGTGTTGTTGCTATTGTGAAGACGCTCTTCGTTTTTCGGCATTGCTTGATTCAGTAACTCATACGACACAACAGTCAAGCGTTACTGTACTTACAGCTTATAAGAATTAAGCTTTGAAATGCAACAACAACGGATTTAAGCATAATAACAGCATTACAAGATCCAAGCATAACATACGAGGAGAACAACTCAATGAAGTTGCATACACGAGTCAAGATAATTTGAATGAAGATGTTGCAGGTAACAAAAATGACTTTGAAAAGACGCTAAAATTTGGATAATTACGCCGCATTATAATAGACTTGCGTAAGTAAGGCTCTAACTTTAACGCTCACGTTAAATTATATATCGTCATATTTGTCTTGTCTATGAAAGACTTCATCTCGATATCGTAACCATATACATATTATTTTTAGTTGCATATAAAACCGTGAGGATGGCGATGGGTAAAAAGGAAATAATTGGAGAGTGCAGATTGAAAAGTAGAGATAATTGCGTTAGTTAAACACATGTTTTATTAAATTTTTAAAGCATTCCTGTCATAACTCACCAGAATATAAATTTCTTCGAAGAAAACACGTAGAGCGATCTTCTGTCTGCATCATAATTACAGCTGAAAGGTAAATTAACTCTATCGCCCCACTGTAGGATTATCCAGTAAAAGTATGAGATGCATAGGTATATGTAAAATAATGATTAATTGTTTGTAGTCATTGGACAGGAACAAATTAACAAATGAAAAAGATGAGAAAGCATTCTAATAAGCATATATAAGTAACTGTAGACGTACTTATGTGTGCACGTAAAATCATCCATTTCCCAGATTCGTGAAGGCATGTTGTTATTGTGTTGATGAAGCTTCTCTCTTTGCAGGCTTGCACAATCATTATACTTTAATTCTATCATCGGCCAATGCCTTGAATCTAAGCGCAAAGGAGTTGAGTTTGGAATCAGAAGAGAACGACACGAAGAGTTTCCCATATACTACATCCTTGCAGTACAGATAATTTTCAATTTCAGATAAAACCATTATATACACCTTACCTTCTACTATACAGCAAAAGACTTTGGGAGAATTCCTCTACTTTTCCACAATGATCGGTTTACTCTTGACTCTTCAACTCCGGTCGAATCTCTTAGTCACTCTGGTATGCACAGTTAAAACATTTGTTAATAGTGCACCCAAACGTAATGCATATTAGTTCACTTAATGCAGTACATATAGCAAATTTAATAGATCTTAAATAGTAGAATGCATACCAAGCGCACAGTCAAGCAAAAAGGTCGAATTTCTTCCCCATGTGGACTACTCATGCTTATCATCGCCGGAGTAAGTAGAGAGATAAATGAATGAAGAGACAAAAAGCAGAGGGGTAAACGAAGGTGAGTCAATCAGAGAGAAGAAGAAGGTGAACGTGATTCCATTTGCGTAAAACCTTTTCATGACTAATTACACTCGGTTGAAATCAAAGGGGAAATTAAGCATCAGGGCAATTCATATGGCACGTTGTCTGTCGGAACCTCAGTGTCTTCCTCTTTGACGCTTCCCACGTTAAACATAATTTCGTCAATAATGTGGATCATCAACATTTTTTTACCTTTTTATCTAATTCCCATATGTACCCCGACCGTATACAGTAACTACTCCAATGTTTTAACTGTACACTGCTATGTAGAACCTAAACTACAGTACGTTTCATGCACTTGGGATTAATGTATTGTAATAATAACACCTCCAGCATGTTCCTCTATAATAACTCCAGCAAGTTTCTTCCTTCGTTTTTCCCCATTTGCTTCCGCAGGGTTCATATTCCGGTCCTTCTTTAATTCTTGATGCATGCCCTATCTACTTTTAACATAATGTACAACCTGCAATTTTACTTTTTACACCAATACAGTTAAAAATCATTTTCTTTTTGTTGAATGGTAACGACAGATTTTGTCTAAAAAAACCTGGATTTATTTTTATAAAATTATTTATTTCATTACAGTCAAACCAGGAATTTAATCCCTTAGAATGATAATAATATACAAAATGAATGTGTGATAATAATATAATTATTCAAAATTGGAAAATGAATATTACAACGCCTGTAATAAGGCTTGTATTCATGATTGTCGTGTCAAGCACCGAAAAACAAATAAGCAGGGAGTTACACAGGTCGGATGAATAAATTAATGGATTAACGACAGCGCCACTAAATAAATGCAAGGAGGAACAAATGAGTTCGAAGGAACTGCGCGTATAAAGAAGCTTCAGCGGGTGCACCTTTAATAATCCTAACCTAACTACACACAAGCCAAAAGCAAGCTTGTGTTAGATCAAAGGAAAGGACTGACAATGAGTGAGTGACTGGTTATACGTAGAGGAAGTGCCATAATAACACACAAGACTTGAGATGGTTTAGACTCTGGCGTGTGTTCATGTGCTCCGTTCCTTAAAGGATATACCCGATTATATGGATATAATTAAACCTATGGGATTATATGCGTTTATAAATATACTATATACATACGTACATATCTATAAGTACACATACCTACATGCATGACATTGTATGCATAACTATACAAAAACTTTTATAACAAGCATTAACAACGGGAATGTCCTACCATGAAATGTAATAATGTATTTATCTTTACATATTAACTTGCAAATAGATATTAACTCACACATGCAGGCTTGCATGTATTTGTGATGTTGTAGGATATACAACGTAAATGGTAATTATGTAGAAGCTTATACCTGTGTAGTATCTATTGAAATTCATCTCGTCTTAGGAGCTAAGTTGCCCCAAATGTGAGTAAAAATATGAATGTATATGGAACAAGGATGTAATGAAAATTATATTATGTGTCTTGGAAGAGGTTTGATTACACCTAATGCCATTTGAATACGTGGCTGGAGGAGTAGAGAGCTTATTATTACCATATATACCAGTGTATATGAAGGCAAGCCGTGTAATAATCGCTGTTAGACGGAAAGGAATAAGAATAATGTGTCATCGAGAAATTAATTGGTGGAGCATGTCGTGAGCAGAGTAAATTTTTCATTAATGTCGGCTTCTTTTCATTACGGAAATAACTGGAGATATTCATCCATGATTAATTTGACCGGGAGAGAAAATCAGCCAACCAATATGCTTTACAATATTTTCCCAAACTCCTTCTCTCTGTGTGCCCTTGTGTCTCCTTTATTTTTTCTTCTCCGCACTTTCTTCTCTCAGTTATGAAACATATAATAATATTATGAGAATAGATGAACATATTGGAGGGTCCCTGGATTCTGCTGTCTATACTCTTTGGTTCTGCCGAGCCCTCTCCGTGCGTACGCTTAGAGGTCTCCGTATTATTATCACCAAGCTATTATAAAATGAGGAGAGAAAAAATTCCTTGCGTCGTTTATCGACCGAAGGTGAGAGTAATTTCATTTTGCTTGCTCCATTGATGTCAAAGGAGGTCTCTCTTTAATTATGCACATTTCATTGAAGCGGAGTATAACTCCTTGTATTTAACGTAAATACACATTTACACACATACACCATATTCACAGGCAACTTCCATTTTAACGTACATATCAGAATTCTGTATTATTAATACATGTAAGTACTCCGTATTAAAAACGTATAAGAGTTTCATATGGAAAAAAACACATAAGCATTCTTTATTAAGCACATAATCGAGTATTAAAATGCATATAAGAATTGAGTGTTAAAAACATATAAGAATTTAGTACTAATACACATACCTAAGTAGTCACTATTAATACTCACATATGTCCTCTTTTCTTCTTGTCTCTAATGCGTCTCAACTCCTTTGGCCTTATGTACTCAATTACTACCATCCTTCCTTCCTTAATTCAATCCCGTGGAGACACACCACCTCATAACATAATAACCTCATGTCTGTATATTTCACACATGTATATGCGCTACCCTATAACCCATATTCAGCTATTAATGCCACCGAATTTTTGACATCGGAGTCCCTTTTACACACGTCTCGTGTGTTTAAAATTCTAATAAGTAATAAAGCAAAACGTGGAGCTTCCTCCTTCCATGAGCTCGAATGGATTCCCTTCATCCTTCTTCTCCGCCGCTCGTGCTCTCCATCTTGTTATTATTATCCTTCCTCATACATTGTCAATGTAATACAATGTACATTTACAAACACCGAAGGCACACGCGATGACAGGAAAATTTTGTGCTACAAAAATTTAATGTTTAATTATCATTTCCCCGCCCTTCCCGAGCTTCCACTATATATGGATTGCTAGCATATCTGTCAACGCGCCCTCGTCCCATTTTCTTAATGTTCTTATTGCATCTAACTTTATACCTCAAAATTTCATGTTTATTATATGCTGCAGTGCATGTTACTTAATAGTTTAAATATGTATCTAAATACATGCACAATAAACAGGTGGATATATAAAAGTTTACCATAGATTTTGTATGTGCAGAACGCTCCTGGAAGTAATTACATTGCACTTTACAACCAACCTTAGAATAGAAGCTTGTCGCTGACAGTCTAGAAGTAACATCCTTGAAGGTGACAATGTACTACCGGAATTCAGGCTATCAAAGGTGTTACAACCTGTAAAGCAATGCTTGTGTAAAGTCGTTAACGTCGAACGCTGAGATCAGCAACCATGAACACATATAAGATGTAATGCTGAAAGTGAAACAATCTGAAATAAACTTTCAAAAAACAAATCTAAATAAATCTTTCCCTTGATTTACCATAAGTGCTCTACTATTCTCACCCCATAACAAACGTTTCTTTAGTTCCTTGAAACGGCGACTGGAAATGCACAAAGATACATCAAGTATCGGCAAGCTTTGCTTATCTACATTTCGTTTCTACACTGACATAACGAAGGACGACATGAGCCGACAATGAACATTGAAAGGTATTAATGTAAGGAGCAGCAGTTAAGATGGCTATGATTTTTCATGATAAATAGCCTCATATGGAGACTGAAATGTATACAACAAGCATTTTATTGTATTTGGAGCACACAATACTTCCTCACAGCTAAAGGGATATCACTAGGACAAGCGATAATATTTCGTTATGTGCAAGCAATGCTTTACAACAGTTAACAGGCTCGAGAGCCAGAGATTTTGAAATAAAAAGAAAGGCAATAGAAGATACTGTGAGCAGAATGTTAGTGGGTGATAGAGGTTGAGTTTAAAGAAGCAGATTTGAACAAGCAGAAAAGAAAAACAATCATTTTGTCGCTTAAGAAGCAATTTCAAATCGAGATTTATGTGCAAAGAAACGAAACACTACAGGATTCCGAACTAGACGTCAAATTTTTTCTGTATTGCTTTAGATCGCATGTAGCGATTCCAAAGAAAAGTATAAGCACATGTACGTAAGGACTGTTCAAAACAGAATAATGTTATATAATCACAATATATACAGTCAGGATATAGTAAACAATATCAGTGTAGAGTCCTATGCAGGATCTTTACATTGTACATATAGTAGTTTTATACCCGTATCCAATTACACCAGCAATAGAAACCGAAGTGACAATGTTGTTCCTAGCTTTTACGGCTTGGTATACATACTTGAAAATTTTTTTATTGGCTTTATTTCTCATATGCAGCAGGCAGCCAGTCAACCAGCCATCGGCTTGACAGGAATTCAGTTTTGCTTCTTAAGCACGGCGCTTGTGGAATGAGGACAGTTTCAAAGCATTTTATGCAGAGTAATGTGGGGTGAAATCCTGCATAATCTGATGGACTTTGGAGATGGTCGTTGATCTATAAGCAACGTATAGGAAGATTGAATGACTGCATGTCAGGCTGTTTAGTACACAGTGTCTGAGGCGCTGATGGTCGTATAAGACTGTAAAGGAAGTAACGGCATGTATGTATGCAGAGTGTGTATAAAACAGTATAGGAGAATCCACGGAGGCTGTATATTGGAAGGTATGATGCAGTCTGTAATCAGACTGAACATGAAAGTGTAATGTGAAAGGAAAGGTAGGAAAGCTGTATGGTTGTGACTCCGGAGGGACGTATGATCCAAGTCCCAAAGGTGTGCTTCCAGAGAGCAGGACAAGAAAAATCATTCTGGAACCGAAAACACTCTTTTTTCACATCTACGCACTCAAGATTTCCGAATCAACTATTTCCATTTTACACCGATACAGTTCTAACGAAATGAAACTGTGTGCAAAATAATTCCGTTGGGGCAATTTCTTACCATTGTAATACAGAAATTCCTCTCGGCCGAGTTTTTTTCTCCTCCTATACTATATGCTTATTCTTAGCTTATTTTATGCTTTTCATCCTCCTCCACACAATACAGACATACTCAAATCCATATTCTCCGACTCTCCAGCTCCGTTTTCTCTCTTCATATCCTAAAAATGCATACATCTCCATTCCTGAATTGGAACTTGTGCACGGGAGTAAGCATGAGTAAGTGCAGAGCATCAAAAGGAAAAAAAACTAACAACTAACAACAATCGGGAGACCAGGAGGCATTCCAATCTATATATTCCCCCTCTTTTCTTTCTCTCAAACTTCCACTTTTCGACCACCACCAACCACCACCGTCCATGGAATACTTCAGAGACTACTAGTCAAGCCGACGCTTCCTCCACTCCCACACTCGCAAATCTATGTAAATTTTAAACAGAATCTGGCCCTAACTCCCTAAGGTAAAATAATACCGATTTCTTCCCTGATACCGATTTATCCTGTGCATTCAATTCTACCAAATTTTTCAAAGGCAGTTTGGCATTCTCAAGTGCTCATTTATTTGTGGGTAATTAATATTCATTTTGGTTCATTAGCACGCTTTTGGTATGTCGTCATTGTTCCCGCTAAACGATATTTACTTGAGCTCCCTAATTCAAATAATTGTTTTATTTTTAATTAATTTCAAAATTGATTCACAGACTTCCAAAAATATGTGAGGCCTAAAGGGTAATGGACGAGAAACAAACAAAGCCGCAAATATGGTAAAATTAATTAAATGACAAATGAAATATCTATGAATATTCTGATGCGCTTGTGTGAAATAATAAAATAAAAATTTACGTTTTGACTAAAAATACTGGGTTGTCCAGCTTTTGGTATTGCAATGCCTGTAATTATTTCCAATTTGAATAAAATATAATAACACAAACCAGAAAATCTGTAATTATTATGATTAGCGTTGAATAATCAGTTATTAACATATGATCTGAATGCAGAGCTGAATTGAAGACTGCGTTGACTTGAGGATGCATGCCGTGGTTTGCATGAAGTAATTGAAAAATGCAAATTCCAGGAATGAAATTAGTATGCAAAAGATTTTTATACATATAAGATTCGTATGGAAAAGATTGGTATGCAGGAGATTGATGTGTAAAGGATTCCTACGCAGAAGGTTTCGTCTGTATGAATAAATGCAGAAATAAATGGTTGGAAGTATAAGAGCGAGGAATTTCCATCAAGACAAATCAACGGTTTTAATTGGGTTCCCATCCATCGTCATCATATTTTTCATCATAAGTAATCATTACTTTACAGCATTGTATTCGCTAGTATAGTGTTGCCTCACTTAAATTAATAATAATGTGTAATATAGTAAAATTATGTATGTAAATCATAACACAAAATTATAGGTACTTAAAAATTCACAGTAAAAATACTCATTAACAAGTTTATTTAATACAATAATAATACAAACTATATTAAAATAAAGTAATTCTTCGTTTCATGTAGTTGATAAAAATGTAGTAATAATAATTAATAAAAAATCACACTCGTATTTTATTCTATAGTGTAAGTAAATGTAACAGTAATATCCCTATGCTCATGCATACGTGGCAACCACGTATGTGCACTGGTATTTTAATATTTACACAGTAAATAATTAGCCTTGATTGTATTATGGTACATTGGAAATAATTTAAAAACAAGTAATTATTCACAATTTTACACAATAAATTATTTTTGAGGTGCATGTAACCATCAAAACATCAACGTATATATTATTATCAGTTACGTATATTTTTTTTGGAAAATAATCATCGCCCCGATTTGCATGTAAATAGTGCTTGGAATAGATATTAAAATATAATATCCTCCATTTTTTAACCATTCCCAAGTGATTCTGAAGGGCACACAAATGGATGACAAAGAATTAATAATACCTCTAATTTTGTACTGAAACGGCTCATGTTCAATGCAATTCGTACATATATGCTTCCATTACATTGGACCTTCATGCATAGGTGTACATAGTGTATGTACATGGGTTATGCATATTGGTAGAAGGTATTTCAAGTTAAAATGAGGGTGTCACCCCGTAAATTTCCAACGAAAATCAACGAAAACGGGGACGTTTCCCACCATTTATCTCCCTTATTGTATATAAAGGCTATATATAGTAATTACAATTCAATTTCCAACTGATGCAATGGTAACTGATAATTACCAATCATTGTTAATAACACAAAAACGATGTCAAGTCATTTATAATTCCATAGGGTAAATTATGCCAGGATGGCAGGAACCGAGAGGAAAAATAATTTAAGCTGTCAATAACCAATTTGATATAATAGAGTGTAGAATGCTAACAATATCGAGTGTGGTTTCAGTATATATCGAAGTACATATATAGAATATTACGTGTAGTATAAGGAATATATATTTTATAAAGTAAATATAGCGAGGAGCGAGTAGTTGCTGATATATTTCTTGTTCGTGTGTTGCCTTTTATTAAATATATGATGACACTGTCATTAGATTCCTTTGTGAGGAGGAATTAATGAAAAGTCGGACACATCACTTGACGTTTACATATTGGTTTATTATTATGTATTTAATATAGGTATAATAATAATATCTATTATTATTACGGTAGTATAACTAATATACCCCCTCTATATGTCGAATTACAGGACTATGAAAATTACAATAACTACTAGTTTTTTAATTATAATTAATTAATATATGTATGTATCCTCAATAAATATGCTTGTGTATACGATTGTAGGCCTGATTATCAGGCTTGCAAATAGGAACTTTCTCACGAGGCTTGGGAGGATTATTTTTTCGTCCAATCTCACGTCATCACATTGTCCATAAATTGTTTTCCTCAGGTGAAGAAATCGTCAAAAACAAATTAAATCCTACCACTTAATAGAACGAATTAACTCTTTTCTTCTCTTCTGTGCAAGGTCCTCCGATAATTTATTTTATTTAGTGCTAACTAATGGAGCAATTTTAAGTAAGCGAGTAATATAATACTCTCGCTCATCCGGCAATTTGTAGCAACCAATCAACCAATTTGCTCCTATAGCTGATCAAGTAATTATTATTTTTTATTGATTAATTATTTTCCTCAGTAATCCTGAAGTTTCTAGCTTACTTATAAATTTGAATGCTCAGAATTATTTTTTTTTAAATTGCTCAATAATGCCCGGTTTTTATTGAAGTTGCTAGAAACTCAGTTTGTACTTCAATTTAGATGGGCTGAAACTTTTAATAATTTAATTTAACATTGAATTTTCTATCTGTCATTGAATACTTTAATTTAACATTGTGAAAATAAAGATTGATTAGCGCTCCGTTGTTATAAAAATGTGAAACTTGCACAGTAGAAAGAGGGATTAGTGTCTCGTTGGATAATTTGATGAAGACAAAATTAAGAATGACAAAGCAAAATTAAGAATATGTCGCCACGTCAATAATTGAAAAAATAAAAAAAACATGCTCATGGCAGATGACCACAACGAGACTTTACCGTCAGCATGATGGGGAATTCATTCGAAATGAGTAAAAACAACAGGATTGAAATAATTGCTGGGTTTTGTGTCTCCCTATATTTTTTCAACTTATAAAAAGTGCATAAACTATTAAACATAATTATAAACGTCCGTTTCCAGTCAAAGTTTGTCACGTCATGTAATGATTGAGTAGTGGGGGATAAAGTGCGAGGGAGCCTCCGACACCTCAACTTCAACCCTTCACCCTAAGAATAAATATGTTGTGAAATCGTAGCAACAACACCACAAAAAACTACGCATATATATAATAAATAGAGGTTTATAATTTTTCTCATCTTGTGCTGCATTGAACAGAATGAGATTATGAAAACATATTGCGAAGAGGTAGTAACTTCCATTTATTTCTTTTTTTTATAAGGACAGAAACATTCGTATTTTTCTTTTTAATCTTGTCATTTCTTTTACAAGCTTTCGTTACCATTATCAGCCTTTTCAGTACAGTGATATCATTTTTTGTTGATAGGAATTCCATCTAAAATTTGTTGTTGCCCAAACCCTTCGAAATACCTTTCAAAACATTTTCAGTGCTGGAAAACACTGGCTCAAAATGTCTAAACACGCTTTAAATATTTCAAAAAATGCTTGTTCCACAAGTTCATTTACAGATATGATTCAAATTTTAGAATACAAATAATTTCTGAATCAATCTGTAAATTTCGTTTAATATAGAAACATGATTTTTTTTAAAGCTACAATTGCAATTACACTTGTGAAAATTATTGGCATCGATTTGTTTTTTCCCAAATTTGTTTCTTGTCTTTATGGTTGCAAAATTCATGTAAAAGTTGCATACCCGAATATTCTCTGATCACTGACTGACATGTTTTTAATGGCGAACGAAAGTTGTAGAGAAAAATGAACTATGAAGAATCTAGAACTAAAATCATTGGTCTCTCATTCCCTAGAAATAAATCAAGGAACACAAGGTTAATCGGGAGATTTGAACTAATGGCAATTGATTATTGTTTATTTTTCTTTATAGAGTCCGTAAATGATAGCAATAAGAGACGTTTTGGTATCATTTGTTTTAAAAAACTGTTGATAATTAACTACTCACTATATGAGTTGTTCTTGTCGTCTACTACAAAATACTCCAGATTATTTTTGTAGTTAATTTTTTAATTTTTGTTGCAAGTAGTTTTAGGAATTCTGCTAAATATTGTGAATATATAATATGTTATAATTAATATATATGACAGAAATTTGTTGTTGTTTTTATTTTCTTTCAGTTTTGGGGGTAAAATTTTTTTGTTTTTCAGGGGGGAAGATTCTTCTAGCACAAATACACAGTACATCAACAACCATCATCAGCACATTTAACCGTACAATTTTTTATAATAATAATATTATTATTATGCATTATTTTTATGCAATAGAAAAAAGCATTTTAAACAGGAACCTTACGTTAGCTATGAAATAGGAACCTTGAAACTGGGAATGTATGTAGTTCATCATCACGATTGTATTTAATGCTCTTTGGTTTCATTTTTAATTTTTTTCACTCTTGACTCTATACACTTTTGGCAAACTTGCAAAGTTCATCCCGTCCTTGCTCCTTCCCTTTTAAATCCTCTGGACTATTATAAGAATGAAATAATTACACACTCAAGTACACCATTTTCTACGTTTTTTCCTCTCATTTCATAATAATTAATAATTTAACTTTTATATTTCCACTACGCTCTTTCCTTTCCCTCCGTATATTTTGTTCAGGATTTTTTTACTTCCCTCTCTCATATGTACGTAATACTTTACTACTCTTCTTGGATGTAAT
The DNA here is from genome assembly GCA_034696945.1 of Lipothrix lubbocki. NCBI lineage: Eukaryota > Metazoa > Arthropoda > Collembola > Symphypleona > Sminthuridae > Lipothrix > Lipothrix lubbocki. Next base: position 254,241 of record JAQGAK010000009.1, on the reverse strand, counting down.
TATTCTCAATTATTTATTGTTACACATTGCTCTCTTAAACACAAGGCAACAAAAAATCATGTACGTGTCAATAATTAGAAAAATGTTTTCGTGTAGATGCTTTGCCAGTAATTTTGTAATTAAATTGTATTTCCCCTCTTTTTTTAAACACCACATGTATGTATGAGTGTTTATGTTCGTCGTACACAATCAAGAACAGCTTATTATATACACAGAATTTTATCATCAAGTATGTTATATGTATACGTCAGTATTAAATTTGAATCTGTAGTAATTATCATGTATAAATTGTGTATGTAATAATGCTGTGTACACTGTGAATTCTCATATAGACGCACTTCCATTTAATTCCTTATTATATGCAATATTATTACATATTACGTAATAAGCATTACTGTTTTTCCGTAATGCCATCATGTATAGGTTAAGCTTGGAATGAGTCTTGGAGTTAAGAATGGGAAAGCTCATGTCATTTCCACGAATGGAAAAAATATGGCCGGACATAATATACGCGGCTCATCATTATAATCATAATAACACTTCTCTGTGTTTGTGTTCACGTGAGCTTGACGTTTGGGTAATATTCCTCTTGAGTTTAAAACCTTGTGGCTTCAACTCTCGCAATAAATAAGTGCACACTACTTACTGATTTAATGTGTTTTATATGCCATGTATGTATTTTGTACGTTAAACTGCAAATGCAATTACAATGTCAATTCTGGAACTTCCAACTGTTAAACAATGACTGTGTATCACTAATATGTAGCTTCTCCTTGTGTTTGAGGCTTAGGTTCATGCTTTCAATGAGTGGCTTTGCTTGTTATAAATATAGTGTTCTGATACTTAATAGTAATTAAGGATCCTCCAGGAATTAAATATTTTAGATCTGACAAATTAAAGGATGGGCATATCTCAATATCTCAAAAAGCCTGTGAAGATCAGAGTTAATAGTTAAGAGTAATTAATAAAACTTTAGTATATAATACATAGCTTTAATAAAGCTTTAGCAAAAGTTGTTCATCAATCAAGTTGAAGGTCCCTGAAGAAAAAAGAGGGATGTCTTGCAAGTTGCAATTAGTTTCCTCAATTAGTATTTGTACTCATTATGTCAGTTTAGATTCAAGTCGGCCTGGTGGGTTTCAAAAAGTTTTTTTTTAACGACAGCATTTATTTCAGGAATATAAAGGATGGATGTGTATATTCGCCACGTGATTTCATGATATATATAGTGTCTAACTCCGGAGTGTATGATTATTGTAACTACTGCAGTCATTATTACTATTTTCCTCATCAATGCTAATGTGTACTGTGATTAATCAAGGATAATTTATGATTGTTGTACACTAGCTCTCCCAGGCTATTAATTAGCTTCGAGTTAAGTACACGCTAAGCCTGTGTTTATGAGTTGTAGTTAAAGTCTCGGCTCATAAAAATCTGATCGTGCATTTGTGCAGGAACTGGGAGATTCTGTAGGGAATCAATCTTCTATCGTTGGGAAGCTTCATACAAGTTTTATGCACTTTGAAAAATTACCCATATGCTTCGTGTTTTACTGGTGTTTCACATGCTTAACGGTCTGTACTGCTGAGCAATAAGTATTGTTCTGTATAGTGTTGGGCTTTATAATGTTTAATTTGTTGTGTTCTGTAATGTTGAGCTTATTGTTTATGCTGTATTAATGCTAAGCTTGTTATGAGCTTGTTATACTCTTTAATGTTTACGATTATATGTTCTATAATGCTGAACTTATTATGCTGTGTAATGTTAACCATGTTTCATTCCGTTTTGTTAAGCTTGTTAGGTATAATATTAGCCATATGATGTTCGATGTTTTGTAAGGTTTTAAACTCACTATTATGCTTCACAGTGTCTTATAATATTTGTGTTTTTGGCTGGTTCGAGCAGGTTTTATGCCTTTGGGACACCAACTACGCTTGGGACCCACGAAGTGCATTACTTGTACAAATTTAATTAGTACGCAGGACCGTCGTAATTACGTAATGCTTAAGAATTAATGAAGTTTCACGTCTGGTGTTGAGTATGGAGAGTGGACTAGCAAAGCTTGAGTTAACCTACCAAAAACTATGCTCATTTGCAGTACTAATTTGATGTTAATAACCGTTCGGTTTTCACCATTAACAAATATATACAGGAAAGAGTTCAAATTTAATTGGTATACTTGAGTTGTAAATTCCAATAACACAGGAACAGTATTCTGTGTATTGTACCAGTTGACTCACATATGAAGGAAGCAAGTTTTTAGGGCTTCCCTTTGAAATTCGCAGGCAGCAGACACCGTGAGAAGATGTAGCCCTTGAGCACGCCGCCCTTTCTTGAAAAGAAAATGCACTTGAGGGAATAGAGTAAGTACATTTGCTCTTTCTTTTTATATAACATGTCTAGTGAAAAAAACCAAAAAAATATTTATTTCACTGTCTCTCTCCCTTTCTAAGATGTCATCTCATGATTTTCCCTACATACATTTTACGTAGCTCGCCTTGTTCGGAAAGCGGAACTGTGTGTAACGTAAGGATAAACACACAAGTCGCATCTTTTCGACAATACATGAACTCACCTGACGACTGTATTCTTTTTCGCAGGTTCGTCCTTTGATAACGGCTACGCAGATATTAAGTTTTTATTATTATTCTTATTTTTGTCACTCACACATCAGCATCAGACTTTATGCGAGGTTTAAACTCGTAGAAACTCCTGGAATAATGTCTTTGAAGGAATTTACTTATTAGGAAATTAATTAGAGCAGTTTTATACAACCCGTCCAAAAATTATTTTGTTTCAAGAGTTTTTCATTTTAAGCATTTTTCAGGTTGCATGTTCTTTCATATTATTTTGATGTCTTTATTACTATATGTTGTATTAATCTTTGAAAAAGTTAGATCTTTGAAAATTGTGGGTCAGTTTTAAAAATTGGGCTTTACTGTCAGGTCGTACTTGGGAAATATTAAGTTGATTGGCGTTGATGAATAAAGTTAACCACACAAACTCTTTTCAAAGCACGAGAAACAGTGGAGTATTTTAATTATTTTGTAATTCTCCAAATAATTAGTTTGAGTAAGTTTTGGCGGGTCATCCACGAAGTTGTCAAAGGGTACAAGACTTTTCCGATATAATGCTTTGGTTTGTTTGTTTCTTTTACATATAAAAATATATACAATCCTATTATATTATCGTGTCAAAAGAGGAACTACTTTACCGTATCCTAGCATGAACCGTAGTACAGAAGATTTTGTATAATCATGCAAGAGTTTGTGTCTCACATATGTGGATTTTAAAAAGTTTCCTCCATAATTCATCACCCTTTCTGTTTTCCATACTTAATTCTTCCGTATTTTCTCAGTCAATTTAATTCCCCCTTTTATTACCTCCTATACAGTATTTTTATTTTTTGTGTAAAAAAGATACGGAATCGTAATTAAGTGATGGAACACTGCTATAATTTCTTGTAAAATCCTTTCCAGGAAATTCCGTGAGTTTCTACGAAGAAAGGATTTTTGAGTTTCGGTCCGATGCTGAAGGAATTGTGTGGAGTAATAAGAATATGAAGCCTGATTTCCTGTCCCAGTTGCAGAAAATCGGCTTTGAAGTTGTATTTTTTTTTCAATATTATGTATATTATAGTATAATATATATTGTGAGCGGACGCGAATGTTTCCGCTCCATTCGATTGTTGCAGTATAGATTTACTATAGTAATAGTAATAGTTTGTAGAACTTTCTAAAAAGTCTTCTTCTACCTCCTTTCGCAGTTCTCCCCGATCCCCAACAACTGTATTTTTAATGTGACTGGCCTCTAATAGTTTTACTTGCATCTTTGTCTCTCTCTCTGTTTGTCGTTTTGTGGTTTGGTTATCAATTCTGGGTATATGGGCAGGTTTTTTTCCAAGTATTTCTAGTATTAAGTATTAAAAATCCTTTTTTTTGGTATCCATGATTGATTTTTGAAAATATTCTCAGTAAATTACTTAATTTCCTGAGTGAGCAGTTCTTAGTTCTCATTAGGTTTTTTTTGTCTCGACGTGTGTAATACACGTTTTGGTATAATTTCCTCGATTTTAATGTTTATTATTTTGGTTGTGTTCTTTCTTTTTAATGTGTTTGCAACAGTAGAGTCATGTGTATAGCTTCATCTGCCCTTGAATTGTATTTTATTTGCCAATCCTTGCAGTGCATTTCGTAGTAGTTTTACAATTAATTGACAACTTTTTTTACACACTTAAAACTAATGATACAAGAAAATTACATGTTATAGTTATTAGTTAACGTTGCAATGCGAATGTACGTCGTATTTTTATGCAAAGTCATATTTTATATAGACAAGTAAATATATATAGAAATGTACATTTTGTACAAAACTTTTCTATGATCTTACCACAAGTAGTATATATGTAAGTTTATATAGACACGTACGCGCACATCACCTTGGACCCTACCAAAAAATTTAATAATTTTTTCTTGTCCTTCTAAAATTATTTCTGAAGAATGATATTATATCCACGAACGACACTGTTTTATTTCTCTTATTAAACCTTAAAATAATTCAAAAGTAGTCTAATTTTATGTAATTATTTACAACGCTTTACGCTTTAAGTCGATGTCTGTATTGCTTTTTCACACATTCAATGTTTCCACTCTAGTTAATTCTTATTACAAAGTCATTCGTGCTCGGTGTTGATTAAGTCTATATTAGAAAGAATTAGTGGAGGACTCTTCAATATTATTATATACATCCCTGATTCATATCGTAACGTGATTACTCCTAATAGTCATGTGGACTATATAAACAAACAATGGTACACAAGTAGATCCAGTAGCTAAGTATGTCTAGGAAATTAGCTTCCAGTGCGCTTCATTAGTTTGTTAATCGGTTGTTGTTGGTTACTCTATTGCATCATTCATTTCAGGAATGAATATTCAACCAAACACAAGACAGGACTACATATATAGTAATGCATCTATTATCATAGGCGGAAATAACTTTATACATGTTCCACAACCAACTGAAATTAGAAAAAAACTATATCTTTGGTGAAAACTGTTTGCCATATGTAAGGAGAGTTTCGAGATTTACAAATTCGACTTGCTTGATCTTCCCATATAACTTCTCCATTACCTTTTTTCACAACTCCTTCCAAAATAACGGATCTTTGTTTACATAACGGACCTTCAGTCAAGGGGTGTGCTTTAAAACAAAGTCTATTGCAGACGGAAGGTGCAAGTATAGGCTCTTTTCTAATGTTAAAATATGGCAAAGATGAAGTTTCAAGGTGGTTGTGGTGGTATTTAAAACTTATTTATTTTTAGGACTTATTTACTGTGTAGACACTAATTGGATTTATTTATAACTTAGCTTTTTGCATTTTTGTTTGCAATAGCAGTAGGTTAGTTAGTTTACATTTAATAGGAAAATTGACCAGGGGATGTCCCCCTGGACAATTTGAATAGGAAACTTGTTCATTTCTGTATGGAACTTTGAATTTTGTCAGCAAAATCACACTCGCAAAGAGCATGCTTTGTTGTAATAAGTATGATTAAGTGCTAAGTTTTATTAAATTAGTAGTGTTTCACATGAGTTACAAGGCTGCTAGAAATTTATATTTTCTCTTATCCCCTCTTGTTTGATAACTCATGCAATGTACGTACCGTGTCTATCCATCTAAAAACAGCGTAGTTTTGTAATATCAATATATATTGTTGTTACTTTATAATTTATTTTAGATATATTATGCACTTGAAATTCAGTTCTAGTTATAACTAATAGGACTCATGTATATTTGTGATGGTGATAATTCCACCTTCGACCCTTCCAATCAAATTCTTCGGTTTTTTTAACTAATTACGCTTACTTCAAACCTCTCGATACTTGTACAATTTATTGAAGTAATTGTAATTTTGGTTAGTTCTTGTGGATGCAAGGATTTAATTGGAAGCGGCTGTCCGCATGGAATCATCTGTTTGTAACCTATTAATCTATCATTTTGTATCAGTAATCATTTATGGCTCAACAGTGTACAGAATATCAGGAACATTTCAATTTATATGCAAGATGTCGAACTTTTACCGTTTTTTTTGCGTATATCTACTTAACTGTAGTGTTTGTCAAAATCAAATCAATTTCCCTTTGAAAATCAACTATGGGTTTGCTAACTTCCAATAATGTACTTAATTCAAGTTAATAATTAATCAGTTAAAATCTTTGACGTTGAAACATGTGTTTGAAAGCATAAATGTCAGTATTGACAGGAAAGGCGGAATCATGTCTGTCCTAGGATAAAACGTTAAAAGATTAATAAATGTGTAAAAGTTGACGCGTTTATACGCATAAGTGTATCAAACCTTTAGAGCAATTATAACGCAAGATATCCATCGAATCGCTGTAAATGAAATCTTTTGTTGTTGATCTACACATTACTTGTATAAGATTCCTGTGTATAATGGCTAAGTGCTATGTGTACTGGTTCAGAAAATAAAGAGTAATTATTTGAGATACTTAACGACGCGCTTAGTTCTAATTGTTCCAAGGAGCAAGCACATATGTATTTACCACGTACGGGCTTTATCCACAAGTGCCCATAGGAAAGGAAATCCATCTGTGCATGTTTGGTTTTGATTAATTTCTAAATCTTAAACGTATAATATGTTATTTTTTGAGTCGGAAAAAGCTCGTCAAGTTGTCAGCATTATTGCCCATTTTGAAAAGAAAAACTGAATTCTTATTTTTTGTTCATTCCACTCATTCACGTGTATATGTAGTATAGAGAGTACAACCTATGTATGTAAGTTATAATAGATTAAGACCTTAAGTGTATTAGTACCTTATTACACAAGATACAGTGGGGTTTCCACTCTTTTTAGTATTAACCATGCAGTACATGACGCAGGTATGCTCTATCAGTAAGATGATTTACACTGTTGTTCTTTTCAGGAGTGAGATTACCAAGAGAGACATACACAGGCAGTGGATTTATACCGAAGTGTAAAGCATGGAGAGGAATTTCTTAATCACTTCCGCCCACTAATTACCTTTGGGTTACTGCTGTTGCAACACATTTTGATTTAATAATGTACATATTCGATTGAAGAAGAGTGAATTCACTTGACTACGACCATTCCTTCTATTTCTCTTCCCCTTTGCATTACTTATTTGGCTTGTGTTAAACGTTTTGAATGTCTTAAAACCATTTGTAATTCCTTTTTTGTTTATCTTTCCTACAATTATTCATATTATATACTCTTGTAATGTCATATCTTGTTCGAAGGATCGTTTCACACCAAACAATTCTTATATTGCTGACCTTCAGTGTGTATAACTTACTTTTGTTGCTAAATGCTGTGAGAGTTTGACTTCAAAATTGCTTTGAGATTTTTTTTATTCTATAGTTTATAAATGCTGCAGTATATTAAGTGCATACTGTTTACAGTAAAAACAGTTTTTCCACGATGTTTTATATGCTTCTTCCCTTCTTCTTCCTTGACGCGGATAATCAGTGTGTACTCACATTTTACTACTATACTTGAAGGTAATTAATCTGTGCTACCAAATTTGATGTTGGCGTTAGAGTCAGTGGAGTCAACGGAAGTTGCTCGGGCTAATGCGGCGATTTTTTGTACGACGTACTCCATTTCAGATCGGATCCCCGCCGATGGTGAAGATGTTCGGTGGAGATTCGTGCTGGCAATGTTCAACTCGGTCTTGGCCTCTTGATTGTTGTTCATGATTGTAGGAAGCATTAATGAGGACGAGTCAGAAGCGTCTCTCTCCATCCCAAATGAAGGACTACTGCTGCTGGAGCCCTGGTCAATACATCTGGAAACCATGCTGTTCAGTGGCGAGGAGGCATTTTGTAAGATGCTGTTAATAAGCTTCTCCTGAGCCTCCAACTCTTTTTGATTTCTCAGTTTTGCTCCTTTTGCAGTCTCCTTACCTGCCTTTGGCTCTTTCTTTTTGATCGAATTTACTTTCTTTAAGGCCATGGAGGGAATCATACCTGGAAAGACAGAATAAACAAGTCATTATAGCTGGATTGTCCCGTCACTGTCATGCTATTCTCCAAGTCCTCCTAAATCTCCGTAATAAGGACATTCTGTCGTAAAATCACTCCGCCTGGAGACACTTATTCGAGTTTTAAGACAGGATGTTCTTTGACGAAGAAGACTTGTAAGCATAAAAAAGTTTCAACCCAAATTCACGCATAATGTACAGCCAGTTGTTATAATTTGGGGACAAAGAACCTCGACTAAAAAGCCCAAATTAATGCTCTGGCCCGTAAGTATATTCTCAGGAAAGTACGGAGAGACGTGAAGTTGCGATGTTGTGGGGGTAAACATGCAATATTGTACCGACGAAGGGGTACAGAGGCAGAAGAGTGAATAAAGTCTTAACTAATTCAAGTGATAATTGTGGGTTTGGAAGAGATCCGTTTTACCTATCTGTACCGTGCATTTAGACAGATTATGAATGTGACCACCGTACACAATAATTATGAGTATTATGCTGGTGACTTGGAAGAATAATGGGGGATGTGGAAGGAGGAGAGAATGGAAGATATATGATGTCGTGCGGAATAAGGTTTGCACGAGTGATTTCATAGGCGAATGAACAAAGTAAAAAGAGACCTCAAAATCATGTTTAGAGTCCACGTTTGAAAAACTCTCGCCATGGAATAATTCACAGTCTACTGACTAGGAAAACAAAGATGTCCTAATGAATGACTCTGACTCCTTCAAGTCAGTCTCCTCCATGCTTAGTCCTTCCTACCTACGCAATACATACACTCACATGATGATCAGCGCTAGCACATAACAATATCAAGATGCACATAACAATATCAAAATGAACATATAACAATATCTAAATGCTCGTAACAATATCCAAATGTACTTTACCTAGCTTAAGGAGCATAAGCGCACATGAATATACATAAGTCACAGTGGCCATTCCTCCTGTTTCTTCCCACCACTACCAACTTCTTCAGTAAGGAACGATACACAAGCAAACAACACATTATCAGAGAACCAGTCTCTCTTCTTTCCTTCAACACTTGGTAATTTCCATGCATTCAATAGTTCACATCATATCATCCCATATAATAGTTTAAAACACACAGACAGAATTACTAAAGCGGAGCAACAGTCACTTGTTCCTTATTCCGTGTGCTTAAAATCATATTCTCTATACTTAAACACATATGTGTTCCCAATGCTTAAAATCGTCTTCCGTATACTTGTAATCATCTTCCTAACTCATTCTTTCTACTTGCAGATATTCACGATACTGATAATAGTAATTCCTTATGCTGGCAGAATAATAGGGAACATGGTATAGGCATCAAAATTTACTCCAGGGCAGTAATGTCTACCATCTTATTTATCCCCGTATTACCAGACATAGTTTCTCCGGCCTATTGTTACCAACTAACCAGACTCATAGTTTCTCCGTCCAATTGTCATCACATAACCAGTCTTATAGTTTCTCCTTCCAATGGTAATTACATATTAGCAGAAGCATTTAAACTTATTATCCCCCAAAGTTGTTGTATCAATTGAAAAACTGCAGTGTGTAAGATGACTCGAGAAAGGTAACTTCTCAGTAATGATGCGAGCATGAAAGAAGTCTCCAGCGGGATTGGTTCTTCCAAGTATGGTCACTACTCTGGTAGTGAGTAACAATGGCTCTTAGTTTAATTTCATATTTACATACTTTTATGTGGCAAGAGCAACAAGTTTTATTCATTTTTTCACCCCTCCACTTTACAAGTATAAAGCTCTTCTCTTATTGCTCCTTTAATAATTCCTATCCCTATGATGACATTCAGTTAAAATTACAGAATTACACACATAAAAAATATAATATACATGTCTGCATCCTACTTTCAGCATGAACGTTGAAGAAAACAATATCCTCACGCGATCTTCCTCCCATTCAGTCCCTTTATTTTTTATTCTCTCTTTCATGAAAAGCGATAATTTCTTCCATTCAAAGTTCTTTTTCTGCTTCACAGAGAATGAGAATAATACAAATCCGCTCATCTACCACTAGTTCAACGTTCACATTCTCAAGCATCCTATGGAATCTCAACAGATGACTGTAGATAATGTAAATAATACTGATAATAAGATGATTATTAAAGGCACACAAAAAAACTAGTGCAGTTAAGCTCTGCAGCTCACATACAATCTAGACTTGAGCTTTCTGGGGAATTTCTTCCATTTTTAACAAGTCTTATTGCATAGAATATACTCTGTTTTATTTAGAGATGCCTGTCTTCTCTTATTGTTAGTTTTTGCATTGTGCGTCGCTCCTCTATATTTTAGACACATTAGATGCATACTTCAGATACAGCTTCCTCATATTTGAGACACAGATATAGTCTCCATATAATTTGGAATTGCATTGCTCGACAGTAACGCCTTCGTTTTAAATGCCAGTTATCCTAATTGTGACGAAAAGCGTCGCTTTTTGGCGTGGAGACAATCACCACAGGGTTCTAATTTCACATTTAATTTATTGCATTTGTGGCACATTGTTGAGTTGCCGAAGCAGTCAAATATTAATACATTCAGGTGTGACTATACCAGAAACCTTATACATTCATCATTTTATTAAACTCTATATACAATGATCTAGCTCTATTTCACGTAAAAACTTAAATGCTACTAAACAAGCATGAAGCTCAAACAGTCAGCAGTAGCTCATTGCGGAATGCATTGTAGAATACAATAATAACTGTGTGATAACTACCAGGATGTAAGCCACACATACTACACACATCACGCAGACACCCAGATAATAAAAATCAAGAGATGAGAAATGTGAGTCAGGATTGGTGTCCACATAAAAACACTAGGGAATCTAAGCTTTTGAAAATTGAAAGCAATACACAGAGTATTCATGAAGGAATAATGGAGCAGAGATAGTTACCATTAAATTGCAGCGTTAAATACTGGTTAAATGAATGATAATGTGTACCAAGAATAAGCGATGGAATCAAGGCTGCAATCCTATAAATGATTAACAGACAAAAGAAATATCAATAAAATGAATGATTAAATCAAATTTCTATTTCTGTAGTTAATGGCAGTTTTAATCATCAGAAGCCTCCAGTTTTCAATAAGTAATATGTGTGTTTAGAATCACTGTAATTTAGTCTACATTTTAGCATTCCTTAACATTGACTCCAACAAAGCAATTCACATCAAAATTATCAATGAGAATGTGAATACAGCTCAGGCTTGGGGGAAATCAATGCCCGGATCTGAAGCCTCGACATGTGTGTAAAAACAAGTGCATCTATTTACTCGCTGTACATACTAGCTTCTGCTTATAAGCGTCTGAATTTATGGCTGTAACTTAATGTATAAAAACATGCGTAATGTATCTACAGATATATACGTGGGTCATAATGTAAGCTTGGGTGTTTATTGAATGTACCCATATGTATGCATACACTTCTGTATGTACAAGCAAGAGGAATTGTGTTTAAGGAAGCATACGTTGAAAGCTTATGAAGCTATGAGTTTGTGTATAAACTTATGTTATAGTATGGTGGGTAAGCCTGGGAGTTTGTCCGGCGAGCAGTAAAGGAAGTTAGAGAGCCATTGATTATGATGTGTAAAACCGAGAGTGTGTATAGGACTTAGAAACTATTCACGTATTCATCCATGCGTTTACTTTGATACTCTTTATGAATTAATTGAAACATTTGGGCGTGTTGGAATCAGAGAGGATTCACAGGGACGAAGTATAGGGAAAAGATGGAATAGTGCCGAGGAATCACATAATAGCAGAGTGGAGTAAGCGTAGGAATTAGCCTGTACCCACACACGTTAAATTACAAGAATGTAATGCTAAGGGATGTGTCACTTGTATCACAATTACAACTAATTACAGCTCCAATTAAACTCGTCTTGAACTTAATCGTTCTTTTCCTGCTTGTATCTCCCTCTTCCATATGCACGCCCCTATCCTTACATCAGTATTCCTTGGAATATCAACGCTCCATTTACATTAACGTTCCTTTATAACATCAACGCTCATGAGCTTTATAAATACACAAAATTCGTGTAATTACTTTATACACATGGCAACATTTCATGTTACTTTGAATTACATAATCTTTTGTGTATTTTCATGTTCAAATTTTTTCAAGTCTAATTTCTTTTCTACATACAGTTTCATATATGAATTTTAATGTTTTTATATACACTCGACTTTGCAGATACACTGTCAATCCTGTAGGTTGGAACTTGTTGCCAGTGCATATTTATGTTCTTGCACCAGAAGTAAATGTGAAAAGCGTAACACAGTGTGTAACAACTTTTAGGCTGGGCCATTTACCCTCTCACTCTTAAACTAAAGCATTATTTTGTCTTGTCTCTCACCATAACTCAAATCTAACAAAATAATATCAACATAATATAGGGGAGTCAGAATTAAGCAACAAATGTTGTACAGTAAATGTCTTATGAATGCTCTAATGTATAAACTCGTAATAAGTCTGTATTGTTATAGCATTTATGAACAGTATATACAACTATGTTTCATACTTGAAGGTTTTTGTAAACTATTTCCTCTTCTACACAATTCATCTAGCGTGCCCAATTCAATTCTCTGTCTTTTCCCATAATACAACATTAAGAGCAGACTGAGAGAGAGAGAGACAGAAGAGGAGTAACTATTTGGAAACTAAAAGCAAATTGACGAGGGAATAGGAGTAAACGCTTCACAAGGAGACACACAAACTTAACGTTTAATTCTCTCAACTTTAACACGAATTCTGCTCGGTGACACTCTAATAGTCGGATGAATTCCCTGTGCCAAAGAAATTTAAACCGCGAAGTTAAGACACTCTTCTACAGACTGAAGCATTGTTGTGGAACACTAGGATTCCGAATTGGTTTAATTTCTGTTGACAAGTCTGAAACTACGTGATGAAGTTACGCAAGATTGATACCTTTTTATTCTTCATTTTCCCTTCCTTCCTCCATTATCTTCCTATAAAGACAGCCTATAAAACTGATGAGAACATTTTCTTTGCATATATTTATCAACGTAATCAAGTCTTACTAATGTAATCTTATATGAAATAGAGTAGATTATTACAAAGACGCTGCCGCTAACATGCTTGTACATATATGAAACAACACATATAAATAGAGCAGTCATATTACCATTTATATGGAAATGTTGTTTAAATCCTTTTAACGAAACTGTTCATATATATAAAAGTTACAATGAAGTTTTTGAGGCGTTTTGTGAAAAAAGAAACTTAAACCAAGAAGATCACACTACATATCCGGTCCAATTTTTTCCCTTCTCCTTCACTCATTACCTCTTCCTTAATGCTGTTTGACACTATTCATGCCGATCTTCACTATTCATGCTCATGTATAGTTCAGCTGGAGGACATGAACACTACGGATCAATATGCAATATGTCTATCGTATCAACACTACATACAGTCAAGAATGGCTTCATAGTGCACCACTCTTTATTGCTACATTTAAAGTCATTATTAGCGCCTCATTGATGCCAGTGATTTATTTCTGATAGAACCTTTCGTGATGTATAAATATCATTGCGTCCATTAGCATGTTTATATGGTAGCGTTTTTTCGGGGGATGTGGTTGATCCTGACATTTAAATTCGACTCGCGCCTCCATTACTAACATCTTCATTGCGAGCTTACTACACACAGCTTTCATCATCTGCATAGTCATACATGCATGCTTGGTGTAAGTACGGTGATCGTATATATGCGTGTTCTATAGCAATGGTTGTACACAGGATTCACACATATGTTTGTATAGTAACTATAAGATCTATGTTAGCACAGTGTATTTATACTGTATGTATACTTCATAAGGAAAAATGTCATTGATCTCATGCTTTACAATAGTCAATATGCGCTCTTGTTCTCCGCTTTAACGTCTTCCTTATGCATGCCAGACCTCTTCCAATTGTTTAACAACCATCCTGATACGACTAATTCCCTTGGGTTAACATTCGTTTATGCATAAAGCAATATACAACAGCATCAACAACATGTAAAACAAAAACTAACATACTCCAGCATGAACATATAATGTTATTGTCTTGCTTACAACAATAACCCTATATTTATAGCATTGTTCCACTAGCATAAACATACATTGTGTACGGATGTCCCAGCAGAAAAAATATATCAAGAGCAGCAAAATAATATATCAAATTAGACGCCTCTATTAGATTAGGCTTGTGTAATTTAGCAACCAAAAAAACATCCTATGAGACAATTTTACAGCTTGCAAGTCAACAACAGTAGCACTAGATGTTCAGAGTATACAGAACACAATGCTATATGATAGAGACAAACACATGAGTGCTCATACAATCAACTTAAGGTCCTGGGATTGAACTGTGCGGCTTTTCATTTATCATAAGGGCAGTTACATACACACATACATACTAGATTTTCATTTAAATTTGAACACTTCTATACTTTAGTTTTAACATGTGCACAATATGTATAGTGTAGCTTCATTATTAGGATATGAGTAGTTACATAATACTTTGTAGTTAGTTTGTCGATGTAAATGTGAACGCTCTGACTCCAATGATGAATATGCAATTTCTAAATGAGAAAATGTACGGAGTTATGTGGAAGCAGTTGTGGAGAAGAAAGAAGATGTTATGGTCTAATCAAACAAAGACGAAAATGCCCTTGAATTAATGTGAGTCGATGACGTTGAGTCAAATGAACCATTATTTTTGCAAGAAACAACTATACATTTTTTCACTAGTTTGCTTCTTTTTTTAAAACTTTATTCTTTCTTACAATCTGGTGCTACGCTTTGAGCAATTTACCAAAGTGTATTTATGTTTTTTATTCAGCCTAACAAAAATTAAATTATAATTAAATATGAATAATTACAACTAATCTTACATTGAAAAATAACAATTAAAGTAGCTAAATCAAGTTTTTGGTTCAGTCTCATTAGGCATTCTGTGGTTTCAAGGATTGCAGATGTCGGGATATTTGAAGATAGGAATATTACCGGAGAATCAAATCACAAAATTAAAAACCTGGCCGTGATACAAAATTGAGATGTTTAAATTGAAGCTGGACCAAAGAACGACGCTACACATGGTAATTTTAGACCTCTCGTCTCCTCTGAAATTAGTTCCTCTGTTTGTTCCATAAGGAGTCCAGGATACAGACTCCTCATAATGGTTAATGTTAAGCAAGGATTTTATGGAAAAACAGTCTTCTGTGTCTAAAGCCTATGTGATCAAAAGTTGAATCTGATGGTCGGTTGGTTAGCTTCTCTCTCTCTCTCTCTTGCTGTCTCTCGCTCTGTCTTGGCTCTGCATGAGTACTCCAATAATTATAAACGAACAAAACTGCTCATCGACATGGGAAGGATCATTTAATGCACTTGGCCTTGGCGGCTGTGAAATTATGAGAGTAAATTACTCCGCGGTTTGTCTATCTGTACGTACTGTTGAGCATGAGCGTTTAGGGAAAATAATTATTTTGTGGTTTTGTCTGTCTCCCCGGCAAACTCTCATTTCTCATTTTATGTACATTTTGTGTGTGTGCTTTGGTCTCTTATGATGATTGCCGTATATGCATACTTGTACATGTATGAGCAGCACGGCAGTCGCCTCTATGGGTTATTATTCTAGGAATTGGTGAAATAGCGTCGTCATTTGTAATCATGTATAGAAGAACAATCAAATGCTCACATTATCCACTCGACTAAATACACAAGTAAATTGAAATGGAATCTTTTTCAAATTCGACCACGATCTTCTGTCTCTCTCTCTCTCATGCAATCCCAACCTCAATTTTGTATAAAAAATAAGAACTAAAATTCTGTATAAAAAGTATAGAGACATAATTTCTGTGGATAAAAACTTTCCATATAAAAATATACGGACAATATTGCTGTATGTAAAAATATAGATGAATTCTGAATTTAACTCAAGATCCCTCGGAGATTCAACTTCAGCTCCATCATTGGTTCTAAAAAACGAATAGCAAATAGACAAGGAGAATACCCAACTGCTTGGATACTTTCTCTTGAATTCCCCTTCCCAAACAGTTTGTCGTGCATACTCCTACCAATGACAATATTTGGCTAGCGTATTAAGAAAATTATAATCTGGCAGCCACATTCGTTTTTTTAACTTGCACCTCTCTGTCAGCATATCGACTTGAAACCAGTCCAGGATGAGTTGGAAACACTTTTAAATAACATATGTACGCTTGTTGCTATGACAACAATGCTCACCAAAACTATACATTGTAACCCTACAAGCTACAATTTGCCCACCGAAGCTACAGTGAAGCAACTCCGGGCCCAGGAAGATGCTTCTATCAACCGTAGCGACAAGAGAAGAAGTAGCTTCGACAAGTGTATTTAGCATATTATAACTAAGTATATATAACTACACAATATATAAGAATAAAAGCGGTTGTTTCATATGCAACACTGAAGTCCAGAGGAGCATGCTAAGGAATGACTGTCTATGGATAATGCTTCTGGTTCTCCTTCAGATGCGTAAGTAGTGGAAATAAGAAAAACACTCTCACTATTTGTTTTCTATTATCACGCTTCCTTGCTTGGATAATAATAATAATAATGCATTCATCTATGGAGGAGCCAAGGGGAAAAATCACTTGTGAGAAGAGATGGTGATGGTTTCCCGAGAAGAGGGAAAAATCTCCATGGTTTTATTACCCAGCTTCTTCCTCAGTCACTCTTTACCCATTACAATTCATATGAGAGACCAGATGAATTCAATTTTCTCTTCTTTACAGCTAAATAGAACCAGCACAAATGTGTGCTTAAGGCATATATTAAAACATGCCGTATCTTTCCCGGGATACATTTTTAAATAAGCTTGTATCTTTATATGTATTTGCTCATGTGTGAATATCCTTCGAATACCCCAGAAAACTGTGGCTCGTAAGGTTTTAACTTCTAATATCCTACCTTCTTGACAGTCCTCAAGTTGTAAGCATTACAAATAGAAAAGGTGAGGTTTTGTCGACACAGGAGGAACGAAAATACGAGAAAGGCAGTTTTCCATCAAGATATTTGTAGATATTAGGAATTCATAGAGAAAAGTGTGTATAAGATAGTGCAAGTATATACCGCCATTGAAAATGCATGCAAGAATGTAAGCCACTATATACAGCATATAAGTACAATATATATGAAGCATATGAAGCAAGTGCACATGGACAAAAAACGGTTTGTGTACACAGAGCCGCTCAACACTACTCCTTCTATTGCTACTTGGAATCTAACGTATAGGAAAATAGCTGGAGCAAGTCATCAATCGGATTCAATCTGAGGGCTTTTAGGTCTTCATTATATTTACACAAGCAGGAGCAGTGTTCCTTGCGAATATTAGTTGTCCTGGGAATATGGGCAATTTATGCTGAAAAACGGGCAGGAGCGACGAGTCCTGATATGTGGCCACTATCCCCTTACCTACAGCTCCTCTTGTGTGTGTACACAGTCTAATGTCAATGTGCATCTTGTTCCTGTACCAAAAGCTCTCGGTGGAGAAAACGATTATAACTTTCTTTTTGCTGCTAGCGTCTATGTTCTAACACTATGCATGTTTCCTTGCCCTATGTAATAACCACGCTCTATCATCTGCTGATTCTATAACCTCCCTTTTACTTATGCTTCATCTACGACTCTCATTCACTTGTACGCACCTAACCTCTGCACTCTCTTATATCAGAGTTCGCACAGCACAACCTCCAATGCTCATCGCAATTTCAATGCGTTCCTCTTATTGGGGACAACACCAAAGAGAGAAAGACGAGAAGGTTCATGACAATTTCCCACTCTTTTCAATCCCAATGTCTGTGTGTACATCCCACAAGGATCCAGTGCCGACGTGAATAGAGTCTACACCTTAGCATGCAAAAGTATGAAAATTAAATTCATTCAACCGACTTCCATTCCTTCAGGTCATACTGTTAAGCAGCCTTATTTTTCTAAACCGTATTTTCTCCTTTGTACCGAAAAATTATACAAATGTTTTCATTATTATAACCAAATCTAAAACTTTTATCTTAAATTAATAAACACTTCGTCTGGATGCCAAAATTAACATTAAAATCATCACTGCAAATCCAACAACAGTTGCAAAGATTTAATATTCCAGATGCGGAACTGACAGAAATAAAAGCTTCAGGACGCCAACAGCGGTTGCTCCTGTTTTGAAGTTATATGCTGCAAATTTCTAGTCCAAAGCAGAAGATAGAAGGACCTGGTGACCAGAAGAGAGACTGACTTTCATTGAAATAGGGAATTCATCTCACAAGTGAGCAAGTAACGAGTCTGTCACTCAACCCTTTGAAATACCATGCTAGCGAGAGAGAAAGAGTTTTGTAATTTCCAAGTGAAAAAGGTCTTTTGCGCTTCTTCCAAGCTTCCATCGGATACATTTTTTTATAAAATGAAACGCACAATGTAGAGAAGCTGCAATATAGCATATGTGTGTAAGTTTCATTGCTAGTTGGTATGGAGTGTTGGGTGAGGAAAACGAAAGAAAGAGAGAATAAAAAAGAAGAGTGTAAGCAATGCAAAAAGAAACGAAATCAAGCAAGAAAATCCAGACCCTCCCTTTCACTTGCTCTCGAATACTAATGCTAGTATTTTTCTAAATAAATAAATGTTCCTTCGTTATCCAAGCTTGTCTCTTTCTTATTTCACTGTACTGGATGTTCATGTCCTTAAGTTATTTCATACTCGTATTTTTTATATTTTGGGCTCGTATTGCATTTATGCATACCAGTATTTGTATACATTGTCGTATATACATATGTTCGTTGCCCATAAAGGAAAAACTGATGTTGACATCCCCTCTACAATGTCTCAGTCTGTTTGCTCGATTTTGCAATCTAATGAAGAACTTTCTGTATTATTGTGTCGGACAAGCGTTATTGCATTGTAAACAGAGTATCTCTCAAATTTAATTTAATTTACTTGGTGATTATTAAGGACGCCCATAGAGAGTTGTGTGCGTCCAAGTCGTGAATTGTCCTTATAAATTGGATAAATTGGTAGAAGAATGGGGAAAAGTAGAGAGAAGGAAACTAATAAATGGAGATGATCAAATTATATATTCAAGGTTAGTCTGTTACTTACTAGAAGTTACACTATAATCGTAAGAAAGCGTACATAAGTACGTAAGTGCAGACATATTAGTTCTACATGTTAAAAACTACCGAATTGGGTTGTATAAGTTATTCAAATGTATTTTGTTAAATGGAAGTGGCAACCAGTAGTGTGTATTGGGAAGAGGAAGGTGGGTATATAAAAGGATGATTTGACTGATTAGGAAATGATAATATGAGGAGTATTATACGCTGGTAAGTATTGTATAGAAATCCTGTAGCTCCGCTCGGTTTTGTTTAAGTTGACAGTTAAAACTCCCTTTTGTTTGTCTAGAGGACAAAAGGGAATCAGCATGATAACTATGAAATAGACAGCTGATTACCATGGTTTCTTCTCTTTCTCAACTCCTCTCCGTCTTACGCACACAAGAGGCGAGTACAACAAGACTTAAGAAAACAAAGTTGATGGCTTGCTTAAGAGAATTTGTTTCTGCGGAGGAGCTTCACTGAATCTGTAGCTGTTGGGGAGCATAAAAACTGAATTTACGTATGTTAATAACGGAATTTCTGTATGTATTGTTTATGAATTTATAGAGAGCATTGCAGAAGATGTTTGTAACTCTTTATGGCAGGATAGGAAAGTAGGTATTTGTGGCCAAAGGAGAATCGTATCTGTGTGTGATGCATACGAAAAGGGCGTGTTACGGACAAGCTGTCAAGGAATAATCCGTACTATAAAGTCAAGTTAATTATGTGTAAGTTTATGGTATCAAGGCAGAGATTTTCATCCAATATCCTTTGCTTAAATATTTTTTAGAGAAAAGAAAAAGAATTTCGTAGACATTTCGACGTTTTTATCGCCTTCCTTTATTTTTCTCAACTGTTTCTGACAACTTTCCGTGAGCTATCGTCTCTTTCTCACACAGATACACATACTACCTATCTTTTCTTCTATTATTCGATATTATACTGTTGGAACTTATCAATCCCGTCTCTTCTACTCTTATTTGCTTCATTATTTATTAAAAATCTGCTTTCACACATTTATTGTTGAGATGTTTTTAATTCTCAAGGAATCCCACCTGTTTTCTTCACTCTATCGCTTCAGATTCTCTCTCTCTCTCATTCCTCTCATCATATTCTCTCTCCTTCATCTCTAGCAACACCCAATGAAGTTATTTCTAAAGACTACTGTACATTAAGATTGTTGTGCATTAAGATTGACTTCACAGACAGACTGAAAAGATTTAGGATATAATAGCATCAAGATCCATTTTTTCTCGTAAATAACAACAGCTTTGCTATTCAAACTTGATTAGCAGTGAGAGGTGTGTGCACCTTGTACAAACCTTCGAGTCCTCTCAGCAGCGTAAAGATGAGCTGTGCTCGCTTGAACGCCAAGTTATTGTGTGCTTTTTCTGGGCAAACTCGTTGCTTATCCTCTGTATTGACCATGCTTTTAGCTAATTAGATTAATCTTACTGGACCATTTAGCACTGGTATGATGACTGTCTGCCTACTGCAATCGTATCTATTAAGTAGCTTAAGTTGTATTGATTTTTTTTCTTTCGTTCCACGTCGAATTCATTTTTACAGTAGATTTAGAAACTCCAATTGCTTAACTCGATTGATTTCAACAGTTCATTGACCACACTATTTTTTAGACCATTTTTTATATTTTTTGGATTGCTGTACATTTCCTTGATGTTTATACTGCTAAATTGGTATTATGCCCTTTAAATTACATTTCCATAGTTGATCCGAGATTTTTTTTAAGTTCACCATTAAATTCCCTTTAAATTTACTATTTAATTTAAATTAGGAAAGTTTATTTTATTTTTTAATTTATTTAATTTATAGTATTTTTAAAGCAAATTTTGTGACTTTCAATATGCAAACAAATGTGTAGAACCTAATCTAGCAACAAATTTGAGTAATTATATTAACCAAAAGTATATTACTATTTCATATGTAGCTGGAATATTCCTTCGTATTGATTCCATATAAAGGTACTTGAAGGTAGAAATCAATTTTTGAAATGAGCGACGAAGCTTTCAGCTGTGAAACTGTCAAAAAGCAATAGCAACGAAGTGGAGTGCCGTGTAAGCATGTATGTATATGTATGCCTGCACATGTAATACTAATATATGACTCAGCAAAATAGTGAGGTGGTCAAAAACGGTTAAAAAAGTCGTAGTGTAGTGCATTAGAGGAGCGGACGAGTGGACAGGACGATGAAATGTGTTTACTAGGAGTATTTATCATGCCCAAAGTGTGAGCAGGTATTTATACATAATAATAATACCCGTATGTACAACCAGAGCTGTTCATTTATTCAAATGATAGTCGGGGTCGAGTTCAATTAAAAAAAGTGGATGCAGTAAAGTATCCTCATCAGGGGATCTTTGTTTCACAGTGGGATCTGCTGGCAACACACACACATCTCCCGGTTTTTTTCATCCTCCCGTCCGAACTAAATTGTTCTATAGAAGGTGCGTATCAATCCAAGTAGCTACTCACTGTGTACATAAATTGGGCTTAGGCCCCCTCAGATGAAACTCATGGACGACAAAGATGGGTCTTATTTTTACTTTACTTTACGTAACTTTGCTTTGCCTATGCTCCCTGACATCCCTACTCTTACATACTACTACTTTTATATCAAGCCATACATCAACTTTTGCTATATGTATCAACCCACATTTTTACTATGTTAAACTGTACTTGCAATGGAACTGGCTCTGTTAAGCTGTACACTATGTATGTCAAATTACAATGCCTTACTGTATTGCTTATGTTAAGTTGATATATTAAAATTTACATTGCGTACATATAGTTGGCATGAAAAAATGCAGATTGCATATACCAAGCTCCAAGTTGAACTACGGTACTACGCTATGGCACACGGTGCATTTCATAAGGTTCTATACGGAAAGCCCGTACATACACAAGGTTAAGCCTCGGTGCATGTACAAGTAAAC
Organism: Lipothrix lubbocki; assembly: GCA_034696945.1. Lineage (NCBI taxonomy): Eukaryota > Metazoa > Arthropoda > Collembola > Symphypleona > Sminthuridae > Lipothrix > Lipothrix lubbocki. The sequence goes on along the minus strand of JAQGAK010000009.1, from coordinate 232,116 downwards.
ATCTACATATGAATGTAAATGCCAAGCAATAAGTAAAAGAAGCTTATGTACACTGGGAAGGAGTACAAGCAATAACTGCACATTTAACGTGACGGTAGCACTGGAAAGAGCTTCAAGTGTGAGTACCATCATGTGTGTGCGGGAGTCGTCATCGTGCTTTTCCCATGTTGGAGACGGCTATAGAGAAAAAGAATGAAGCCTTCGGTAATAGCAAGGCTCATAATTTCTGTTGAAATGAACTACAATATAGTGTAGTGATGTAAATTGTATAATATGTACATACAGTGAATGTAAATTGTAAACATATTCTGGTAGAAAAGAGTTGGAGAGAGAGAGCACAACATAGTGAGAGAGAAATAAGAGAGGGGTGAGACTATGCTCTTGGGGTGTTGTATAGCCAAAGTAAATACTTGTGCCAGCAGTTTTTTTTACATGGAAAAAAACCTTTGCTTGCCTATTTTTTTCCCTTGGTTTCAGCCTCTGATCATGAATATTCATGGAGGGTGAAATAAAAAAGAGCTCTCATTTCCCCTTTTTTTCCACTATCTTCTCCTCAACTGTACACTTCTCTCTCTCTATCACAATTACTCTCTGGCTCAGAAATTATCTAATCTTCGATGAGTATGCCCGTACACGTAATTTTAATTAAAATTCTCCGGCTTAAGAATGAGTCTCTTAATGTAATTTTTTCTCTCCCCCATCGTCTCGCTCTAAAATCCACTCATTTTTACTCCCAAACCCATATGTACGGCATTTTAATAGCGTTGTGTAGCAGTGTAGAGCATCCATAAGCTCTGCATTGCTCCATGCCAACTACATAAGTGACTATGCATATAAATGCATGTGTAGCACCCTGACGTCGTTCATTCTGTGTGTATACTTATATCACACAGGATTTTTTCATCCCTTCAACAGATTTACCATGCGAAGGACAAAGATACCATTCCCATGAACAATGACAAGTCTGTGGAATAACTATTTTATACATAATTTACTATATAAGCTGCCTATTCAGCATCCCTTACACATACAAGCGTTGCATATAGGGGAGAGTATTGTCTTGAATCTCCGGTTCCCATTTCATTAGCAATTATGGTACAAAAGGGATTTTAATTAGGGAAATCCGTACACCGACTATTATCCACTGCCGTCTTCTCTCCTGCTCTTCATCTTTACTGCTCCCGTATCATACACACTTGGGGGAGACGGAGCTTTGTGGTTCGGCGCTCACCATACCGTCAAATTCTTTTTATTATAACCTTCGGATTATTCTCATAAAAATCAACCACAGGATTAATACAATATCACCGGCGTATTATTTCATACTTTCTTTTTATTCCACGCTCCAAGCTCTTTTTCCTGCTCCGCACGCCCGACAGGTTCATTGAATTTTAATTGATTAGCTAGTTTCCATATGAATTAAGGATTTTTTGTATGTATTTCCCATAAGGTATGAGTGTCTGCCCTTTCAGATATAATTACACAGATACAGAAGAAGCTACATATGGTCTACTTTTTCATGGGGCAAATTTAATCTAAAAGTCTTTCCGGGAAATTCATCTTTTCTGTACTACAAATGATTTATCGAGTCCAATAATTAATTCAGATTCTCATTAAATTGATGGAAGATGCTATTCTCTTGGATGTCCAGACCCATATATTTTTCCCCTTTGTAGCCATCATCATTTCCTTTTGAAAACTTGTCAAGGAGAAACTTTCTGAGGGAAAGATTGCTTGTATGAGGGAGACAAGATTAATAATTTGGTATATAGAAATGAATTGTGTATAGAAGTATCAAATCTAGGGTATAGAAATGTAGAAATGTAGTATGTAGAAAGATGGTGCCTACATGCATGGTTCAAGACATTAGACATACACATTTATAACTTTATGACCTAAAGTGACTGCAAAAAAATCATGGTGGAAATCAAGTATGGAAGGGTGCATACATACACAAACTTGAATAATTTTGGAAGGAAGCAGTCTCTCCAGGAGGTCTTATCAGCTTCACATGGTTTGGCACGCTCTAACTCCTTTCAAACCTCTCTCATTTTTTTAATTCTACTATATAAAAGCCCTTATAACTTTCATAGGAGCGGGGTGAAGAGGTTGATGGATTGAGAAACATGCAAGCTAGATGATGAACTTACAAATTCGAAATTAATTTGACTCTTGTTACTTTAGATTCTTCCTTTAAAATTCTGTCGTTAATTTTGGGAATATCAACTGCGTTTTAAATTAAAATTGTGTTGTAGTAATTTAGAGTACGCATCAGTATAAAGTAATATCACTGGCTTAAATGTGGTGATCTCCTGTGTAGAAAATAGCGAACAATACATACATAGTACCATGCAGAACGGAGGAAATAATTTTAATGTGGAAGCAATTTGAGTGCGGGTCGGTGGCACAAAGCGAGAAAGCCGGAGTTAAAAGTGAGGGACAAAGCCTTGATAAAATAGGAGGATGAAAGTACCGAATTTAATTGTGTGATTCAAAAGGAAGAGGAAGGAGAGACGGAAAGGACGATGATAGTGAAGGTTCAAAGGAATGTGAAACGAAGGATAATCAATAAAATGTCACAAGGGTAACGATTCGGTTAATACCAAAACAAGTTTCGGGGTGAAGAGGAGACGAAAGAAGACTCCTAAACCCAAAAATTCTACAGTGTAGAAAATGAAAATAACCAAAGAATTTCTCTTTCTCCTCCCGTAAGTTTACTTCATTTGATAAATCCTAATCAGTACGGTCGATAAAACTGGAGAGAAATTTTTCAAATGTGAGTTGCGGAGGAGAAGAGGAGGAAATCTCCTGTATAATATCCACAAGCTCTAAATAATATGTGAAGGTGGATAGTTAGAAGACTTTCCACGCCATAACTCTCATCCTCCTCAGCCCATGTAAGCATTCATATAGCTAATATCAAGTGTGGACATATCGCTAGGCTTGTCTGTAAAAATGCTATCTTGTGTCTGTAAAAATCCTCTGTGGATGAAATAGCATTTCTAGTTTGTGAAGTAGTAGAATTTCTGGTATGTAAAGTACAGAATTTTGTTTGTAGTACAGAAATTTCTATGTATGTAGCAGAATTTCTAGTGTGTGTAAAAATTATAAGACTTTCTTCCGTAGTGTACAAACGATAGCAATGTCTTTCTGGACTTACTTGTGTGTGTGTGGAAATTCCGCCACTCATTTCACCCTCAACACTATATTACCCGTGTATATAAAGACCGGCGGAGGTAGACGTAGGAAAAAGCAATAAAATATCTCGCGAGAAATTCCCTATTTTTGTTCTATATGTAGGCTTTATATGTATTAAGCGAAGTTTTATCAACAAGAGAAATGAAGAGAGAGAGAGAGAGCATTAAAAAGGAGAATCGCGTGCGGAAATCACATCACCATTAGATTACGTATTATTGAGCGCAAGTGAGAACAAACACTCCGCAGAGTGTGCAATAGTGTGTACAGTCGCTGTCTTTTACACTCGGAACAACAGCTTGGCTTGTATACAAACCACTTTTACGCTTGTTTATTATAAGCACAGAACCTGTATGGCTTGTAACTAGAAACCCTATAAGGCTTGTGTTAATAACTCGAAACACTGGTATCATGCATTAATAACTAGGAGCATACTTAAGATTGCATTAATAACTTGAAATCAAGTCTTCGTTAATAAATGGATACAAGTGTTGAGCATTATTAATGAACAAAAATAACAGCACTGGGTTTGTATTAATCAGAAGTTAAAGCGTACTTAATTGGTGTGTGAATTGAGGTGGCTTTCATGTCCCCCAACAGAAAATATGGCATTGTATAAATTGTAAGCAAGGACCACAAGCTTGAAACATAGGAACAACACTCATCCCATCATTAAAAATAGAAACAACAGCGAGGCTATAGTATCATTCACAGGGGGAGGTGGACGGAAGAATTAGCAAGTAGTTAATTAAGTGGCGTTACGAGTTCAAGTCGCAATTAACACCATTTTATAATTAAGTCAAGTGCCCAGGCGAGAAATTAGATCCGATCCCATACAATATTTACTCACCAACAAATTTAAATGAACCGAAATCCGGTTCCGCTCTCCTTCCCCGCTAATTGCTACCACTCGTCGGGCACACCAAGCCCTGCCACTTATACATAGAGGCGCTTAATGAGAGTAAATGAGCAGAACGTAGCTTCTTCTCTACTGTCTCATCACACGGAGCTATATCACTTTGGGGAGATACATACCCCTTTCATATGGACAACCTCCTATGGAGTTTTTGCTATTTCAAATATATTGCTCACACATTTCAAATTATATGCAACGAGGGTGACGCTATAGTCTTTCAAATGTAAACAATGATACGGCGATATGTTTAGCTTAGTGGTAACATATACGCAAGCCTCCTTTCTCAATATTTAAATGTATGTACATACACTTCCATGCTCAATATCACCAACCTTCCATTCTCAATGTTAGCATACATGGAATCAATGTTAACAAACGAGCTTCTATCCGGGAACATTTACGTGTAAGCATGGCTGGGGTTCTTGAAGTTAGCGTTATGTAAGTAAGCTTCCGTTCCCGGTTCAGCATTGAGGTTTGACTATATATATGCGAAAAATCAATGTGTGCATTTACGTTTTAGTGCTGCATAGTGTGTAGGTTTTAGTATGGAAGGCTTAAATGAGTGAATGAATGAATGAATGAGTATAGAGCTGCTGAGGTTGGAAGCCAACGACACTTGTATTCACTTATTCGCCCTTTTATTAATTCATCCAGTCGCCATGCCATGCCTGCCTTTCATTAACTCTGCCTTTTGTTCTTTAATTACCAGACACGAACCCGTTGTGGCTTATTTATTCCCCTTCTTCATCTCTATATCTCCCTAGTCTTTCATCAGTTTCCGTCACCAGTTTTATAAGCTCCTAGCACGTCATTTCACTCCTTCCTGACACAATATCACTTTTAAATACTTAATTACTACTTTTCATATTCCAGGAATCAGGCAGCCTTGCGGTTTTCCTAGACTCCAATGCTTTGTTTTGCATGACATTTCGGGGTTCTTTCCACGTTCTACCATTTGTTTACCTTACATTGTTTTGGTAGGTAATTTGAAAACGTTTAAGCTAAAGAATAGTCGATGCTGTAGCTAGTAAAACAATGTTGCAGGAGAAGCATGGAAAGAAGTGTGAGATTATTTGAAATGTGATTGAATTTTTGTCCAGAATCGAGTTTCACAACAGTTGTGGTTGATTTTTTGGCAAGAATTGGATTTATCTGGTTTTTGTTACAATAGCCCTAAAATACCATTTTATCCAGCAAAGTTGACTTGTTCAGGAAGTGAAACACCAGAAGTGTTAGTGCTGGTACAAAATAACCATAACTCTGGAGCTAATGATCCGTAATGCGTTACCTCTCTCAATCTCACTGCCTCCCTCAAATGTCGAGAGGTTAATAAAAAACCTAATCCGATTAGCTCCGTTGTTCTACACGTAAAGTGGAGAAGAGGATCGGCAATGGATGATTTTCATCTTCGTTCATCTGTTTCACCAGAAATCTCTCATATTCTCCTGGCTAGTAATATCGTTGCGGGACAAGTCTACAAGAATGAAATGTTGAAGTTGAAGGCTGTTTGAAAAGCTCAAGGAGGAAATGCATTGAGAAACAAAAAGGGGGACTATTGGTGAACCTAAAGGACGAAATGTACGAGAAGCTAAATGAAATCAGCAGTTAAATAGAAAAACTTCACTTTCACATTTCCATACAATTGCTCCAATTTTTTCCAACGTTTACCTTCTTGACAGATTCTCTGGCATGTATTTTTTTCTCATTTATGAATCCCTTTCTTAAAAATGTTCTCACTCCTCCAGTGCTAACAAAGCTGTATTCAAATGTACTTTATGCGTATGCATGAATCAGTAATGGAAATGAAACGGTGTGAGTAATGATAAATTTGAATATTAATGGGAATTTCTTGTCTACTGTGGAATGATTTCTCATCTACAGAAGCACTAGCCACGTACATACGTTGCGATACGCAATAAGTATAAACAGCATGTTACAACACCTAATATCTGATACAAACATATAGGAGCACACACTCATGCAAAGAAAGTATCTCCGGAAAATAATAATCACGTTTGTGGCTAAATTCGAAAAGGTATTTCAAAATATGTCGACCACCCACGTTAGCTTAAATCATATCAAAACATAATAATATTATTAATAAGCGGAGAGATGACTATGCACGCAGGATCACATCACCTTTCAGACTTGTTAGCTTTTGACAATAGCCCTTGTAACTTAGCTAAGAACTTGCATATGAAATACTGCCCGCTACATAAGCCTGTTTTGTCCTACCAAGTATATATGTAAAGCACTCAGAACGTGAACGTCCTAATAGTATGACATTCACACTCATATAACTTTCAAAAATTTATAGGTTGGTGAGGCGAACACAAAAGTCCACACATGTTGTTTCCTCCAGTATTTGTTCAAGGAATCATGTATTTAACGTTATACGTAATCAAGGCCTGTCTTATGAACAACTGAACGTTCATAACTCGCCTATTTTGAGGTGTTCAATATGGAAGTCCATGTGAATATCATTCCACAGTTCCATTGTAATGTCCAACGAGCCATACATATTAAGACGGGAGTGCCAGTTCGACTGGCATTATTTACCTAAGATATTCCTGGACCTTTGGAAGTTCTCCTGGTGGCCTTACCTTGGCTACACACAAACTTACTCTCACATGATGAGCGATAAAGAAAAGAGAAAAAACATTGACTCAGGCTGAGCGCGCCTGACTTACGGTTCTTCTGAACTTAACATCGATGAATGAAACTTCGTACATGCCTGGTTGCAGTATAACTTTGAGCATACAATATCATAAGTTGTGCATATGTTCCATAGAAATTTCCTTGCTCCTTTAATTTTAAGTGTTGCCATGCATATAACATACACGTTTCATATTTTCCAACAAGAAGAATAGAAGGGAAATATAATGGAAATAAGTACATGATAGATTTCTGAACCAATACCAAAACCAAAGGTACAGGCATATATTTAGGAAATAATGACTACTACATATTTAGAGATGAAATCGGTCCAGAAGACTAATCCTTAAATGAAGGCAGTCATAAGAAAGAAGTTAAAACCAAGATGTGAAATCACCACACATATCCATAACCACAAATAGAAAATCTCAGGTCAAATAATGCTCACGGAGGGTTATGAATCAACGGTTCGGCATAGTTTTTCTATGGTAATAATACTGCATGCTGTACAAAGTATTGTGATATACCAAGCTGAACAGTATAGTTCAATAAAAGAAAGGATGTACATATACGTTCCAAGATATACGAACTTAAAAGAGATCTACACTGATCGGTGTGTATAGAGAGTCAAAAAATCAACAAAGGGAGCTTCACGGGAATGTTGACTGTAAAAAGGTGATGGAATGAGGGACGAAGGTGAAGGAAACGACACTTAGACATATCTTGTGGATACATATGACGAGAAGAGATAGAAAGAACAACTGTGTGAGAAGCATCCTGAGCTAACACTTGCCAAGAGTCTATCTTCCTTAATAAACCTTATAGCTTTTCAGTTGTTCATCTATACGTGCATGACCATCAGGAGTGTACACAAACTTTTCCAGTATTTGCTCAACATGAAGCTACATACTTATCGTATGTGCTACATGCTGAAACGTTGAGATACATATTTCAACATTGGAGGTACATAATTAAATATAGGACCAATGTTTAAAATATAGGATACATACTCAACTTGAGATGGACATTCTATGTACAGTACATACCAGAAGGTGCACGAATCGGTTATAGGAGCTGGAGTAAAGGAAAAGCTCAGATTCAATTGGCCACTTTACTGCTCAGTTGTGCGTTGGATGATGCAATGAAACCTTTTTGATCTCTTCGTCGTAGCTCCACTTCTCTAATTCAATTAGAGAAGCCTAGTACACAGAGAGTAAGAAGAAGAAGTCGGAGGGAAAGACCGTAGGACTGACGTATCCACAGTCATTCCTTTGCGAAAAAGGAAAACACACACACACCACCGCTAATACATAGGAGATCAGAGGTTCTATGGACTTGCCGCATTCATCTCCCTATGGGTGTAATGTTTGACTCTCACTTCTCTCTTCCTCTCATTCTCCCTTGTACAGACCAAACTGTTTTCTCAAATGACTTCTCATACACTTCCATCACCCTCAACCACGCACATATCATCGTTCTTTCATCTAGCTTTTCCTCCTTATTCTTTAAATACCAAGACACCGGATCTCTCTGGTATATTGAAATCATAGTCAATTCACCAAGGAGTCAATGCTGCCAGGATCAACATTACAGTGGAGGAGGTTCGCGATGCTCTGCACAACATGTTCCTTGTTCTTCTTTCGCTTTCCGTGTGCTCATCTAATCGTAAGCTTCATCGCTTCTGTTGCGCTTGTACTGCTTGCCCATCTAAATCACTTCTTCTGTTCTGCTTGTAGTTTGTATTACGCCTACAACCCTGCTTGTTCCAATGATAGCTTAGCTTGTTAACCTTGTTCTTCTGTACTGACATGATTGTTGTATTTGCACCACTTGCTATTTTAATACGACTTACATGTGTTTCTGTAGCAGTGTAAGTTACATATGGATTTTTATAGCATTCAAGCTACATACCAATGTACCCGCAGCATTGAAAGTAACAGGCAACTATAGAAACGTGAGATACAAGCAATATTCGTATATAACTATCCAAGCGAATCTTCGAACATAAAAAGAAATTTGGGTTATGGCGTTAATTCCAAGAGCAGTGTCTTACGTAAGTAAGCTGCATAAGTTGAGGGTCTGAAGGAGCAGAGATGATGAAAGGAGTTGTAGTTGAGGTCCCAAATGACCGATAGCTAACTGTGTGGCTCAACTGGAAATTATAGGAGCACGTGGACAGGCTCTCGGTGGGATTGCATACGTAAGAACTTATTACGTGTTCTCTAATGTGGTCACTAATGACCCTAACAAGATCCACATCAGAGTCCATCGAGATTGTCTTGGGAATTGCAGGCTATTCCGCCTCCTCCCACCTCCCTCCGTTCCACCTCCTTCTCCTTTCGCATCCTCTCGCTCCTTTCATTAAAATTACTTTCACCCACCGGCCCGCAGACAACGGTTATTTGTCTGTGGGATGAATTCTACCAAATAATTAAACAAACTGCAGAGCAAGTATTAACTTTTCCCCGCTCTCATTTTTAACCACCCCAGAGACTCCGACAATTCAGGCTCTTACTTATCACCGTCCGATCTATATTTTTTCCAGCCTATGATGTAAGTAGTTCTCTCCGAAAATCTCTATTTATTATTAAAACTTGATTAGATTTTTTATCCTGGTGAGACGATGGAGAATTACTGATGGCAAATTACTGGTGGAGAATTAGAGGGCAAATAACTATGTACAGCACAACGGATGGAAAATACTATTGGGGAATCTCTAAATTTAATGCATATGTATAGCCATCGCTGTTTGTTCTGCAAGTATTAAAACTGAGGTTATACGAGCAGTAATTGTCAGAAATAATGGAAATGAATGGAACGGAATGTTGAAAACGTGGGAGGTTATCTGATTTTGTTTTTTCATTTACTAAAGACAGAAATATTATTATAAATGAAAAAACGAATCTGAGGGTGGAAGAGGTCAGGTACACGGAATTAATACAAAGTACGTGCTCCATCCCTGATTTTCATACCGACCTCTTCCCTGGCAATGCTCATATTTCACATTTGATGATAATCAATCCGGTTCCATTGGCTGATGAATGATGAATGGTTGATACGTTTAAAAGAAAGGAAATATCAGCTGGGAGTTTCCCTCCACTTCAACAGTATGGGCTTCAAGGGTTATTGAAAAACAAGAAGCTGCGGAGGACAAAAGCAGGAGCAACATCAGCAGTAACAAACCCGTGGGATAGGTTAGGACCAGTGGATTCAGTTGGCTTTTCAGTCTGTACCATACTGTAACAAGGGCTTATACAAGAGTTGCCAGAGAAGATGGAAAACAAAAGCAATTAGAGCTGTGTGAGTAAAAGCTAACGCTCAAATTATTGTTGAATGTAAAGTTAGATGAAATGTGCTCCACACTAACACACAGTTCTGAATATAGTACAGTTTTGCTGAATATTATAAACAGCGTTTTGTTTTCGAATGCACTTTTCACATCTACATGCATCTGTATATGGGAGTTGTTGAGACTCAAAGTGGCTCCGACGTTCTCCGTCAACCTTCATGTCCTACCTCAATGTATTTCAAAGGGTTCCAATCATCCCACATATGATGACGACGAGTGGGGGTGAGGAAGGACAGACATAGAGCCTATTCAAATACTACACGTTCTGTGTTTGTAATTCCACAAGTGCTGTATTTATATAGGTAGTATACTAAATATGTTGTATTATGTTAATGTATTAAATTTTATATGATGTAAATGCATGCAAGCATGTAATTATGCCATGCACTATATATTTATTATGTTAATACGGTAAAAAGTGTATTATGTGCATGAATTTTGTATAATGCACATGAGCTTTGTATTATGTTTGTGTTTCATGTTTTTACATCAATAAAACACATAAGAGTATATAGCCTCCATCCTATTCCAGCTTGTCATTTATCCTCATTTAATTTTCTTTTTCATACCGACTGAGTGTATTCATTGCCGCGGATAGCTCCACCCAAGTATACACACTTACTCCAGCCGGTCAACGAAACGGAAGTTGATGCAGCTGCTACTATGTGTACAGTTCTCCTGGTGGTAATGATGAAGTGGGAACCAACCGGAATGGTAAAGGTCACTATATTTGCATTCCATTTACTTTGACAAATGTAAATTCCTCACACATTAAACTTGCATGCACAACTCTTACACTCGCTTTTCAAATCCACTCATTCGAAACTATATGAGCGTCTTTAAACAGACAAGCAGAGAGACAGACAAGAGGAGTGGACACGTCGTAACACCTTTGTCACATAAATTCTCACCAACATCCAGCTTTTTATTTGTCTAGTCTACCGATTTCCATTGGCTTCTATAGCAGATACCAACCTGAACCTTGCATTGTCAAATACATTTGGGAACAGAGCTATGCATATGAACGAAACGTATAGGAACTGGACCTGTGCACATGGATCACCTACATGTTGGTATAGGCAACCTACATAGAAAACGTGTACGAAAAAGATAAAATCACAAGTATGGATGACATACCTAAAATAAACCCAGACATGTATAGATGAAACATGTAGAGTCAGCAGCCTGAAATCCAGCCCTCATCAATTATACAGCTATTGATTTTTCAGCATTCATTCAAGCTATTTTTCAAATGAATCAATAAAAAATTTCGTATAGGAAAATCCAAAACTGTAGACAGGGTAGCCCTCGTCGACAATTAGAGTTTTACTTAGAGTCCCCTACCCTTCTTGAATTTAAGGGCGTTGAATCCAAATTTGTATCCTTGCCTCTTTGAGAGCCTTGAATCGGCTCCCTACAAACAAAAAGTTACGTATTTTACAGAACACGGCTGACTACTGGAGATGCTTTAGGGTGTTTAGAATCAATTATATTATGCGCTTAAGGTCTATAATATTTTGAACATTATATAGACATATAATTTACAATGCTTCTGGTATTATTGATGACTTTAATTTTGTAACTGAATATTTCAGTATTAGTTTTATCTGCGTTACATGCCCATTTACAAATTCACATACCAACCTAATTTTATACCAGCTGATGCCAACTAGATATAAAAGTACACGATCAAAATCATGATACACACACACCGTCCAAGACTTTGTGAACTTCCGGAATGTATTCCACCTTTCCCATCAATAATCGTAAACATGGAGTGACAGCCAGGTACGTTGTCGACAGCTCGGCTGACTGCATGTTGTACAACAAGTTCGAACTTATGTGTGACCGATTCAGTGGAAGTACAACCTTATGTACCAACTTTCAAGTACCAACATGAACTGCCTTTTACACACCTTACCACCGAAATACACTCACTTGGGTATGTGCTTATACTTTATAAAAGTTGAAAATGCGAATCCCGACCTGGCATTCTCATGCACAGCAGCCCAGAGATAAGAAGCTCAACAGCACCAAAAAAGATAACTTCAAGTATTAAAGATGTAGTAGGAACAGTGGGCACCGAAAGTGCATCCTACCTTTATGAAAGACAAACCTAACAGAAACATGGAGTAAGGGATATATGGAGTAATTAAATATCTCTGAAGTATCACTTACCAAATCTAATGTATTTGAATATACACGGTGATGGAATAAGTATTAATTACAAAATTGTATGATACTCTATTCTGCAGCTACTATCCTAGGAATGTACTAATCTGTACTGCATGCATTAAATCACAGCCAATTTCTATTATTTAGGGGTGAAAACTTACAAGAACGGAGAATAAAATACGGTAATAGTATACCAATTTTTATTTTATCGAAAAAGTTTCTGGGCCAGATAAAATCAATAAACTTGAATGCAATAGGATATGAAGATACATTTAATATAATACGAGGAAAGAAATAGAATACAGAGTGAATTAAATATACCATTTAGGAATACAGAACAAATTCAATGCTACTACAAAAATTAAAATCAATATACTTATCAATGCGAATTACATATATGACATCATTAATTTTGTCGTCCCCTTTTCCACCCGTGTTAGTACATTTCCTGTGACATCCGTCAATAATCCTAATGACATTTGTGGTGCTAATCGTAATAAGACTTTGGCTGCATTGCGAAAGGCCGCAGTCAAGGAGGTTGGCAAAGTAATCGGGTAAAAGCGAAGGAAAGAAGGATAAAAGGAAGCCGAGAGGGGAAATGAAGTTGTTGGATCAGAGGACATACAACTGACTGTTGCTCTCTCTTTCATTGTTTCTCCACCACACTGACTCTTCTTAATTGTTTTTATCTCTTCTAATTTCATCGGACGTAAAGAGCCTCTAATCGCTTAAGAAGCTTACACGCCGATTTGTTCTATCATCAGGGAGGTGAACATCTTTAATCACCTCACGTTCCTTCCTTAACCTAATGGCTCCTACACGAGACTACGCGCTTTTTCCCCACTCCCCACTTCAACAAACTCATGTTTGCTACCTTCCTATCTTACTACTGTATCTCCCCTGCTAAATACTATCTTCCTCTTTTCCTCTCCAATTTATGGATGATACACTTACTTGTTCCTGCTTATTTTTGTATTTAAAATAACAACTTAAATAAATGCCAGAAATGAATTCTGTGATACATTATTAATAAATTATTAATTAAATTCTGAAATCACGTCCTTAATTACTTGTAATTAGCGTGTTTGTCAATTACAAAGAAAAATGCTTATGTAGATGCTATTGAGACAATGCAGTTACAATGAACAACCACTTAGTCATTGCAATGTACAATGCTTAATTAGCATAAAAACTTTACAAGTGCCAGTGCAATTGACACTGGACCAACATGTAAAAGATGGAAGTAAAAATGAGATCCCAAACCAGGAAAAAGCTTTGTAGACGATGAAAGAAGATTCAGCAGGAGAACCTGCAATACCTCGAAGCAAAGAGCGTTGACTATTTACAATGTGCTGAGGGCAGGCGAAGAAGTGTCTGAGGTCGATTAAAATAAATGAGGATTTAGTGGCAAGAGAGTGTGTGCTGTAATAATAATCGGAGGAAAAAAATGAAGGGAGTACACAGGGACCAGCTCTACTCTCTATACACAATATACCTAGCACATGAAATTGTATTGCATCAGGACACACTATAGAGCGTGCATAAGACCCACTATGTATAAGTAACTAATGTTAAGTTTTTATAAGTAAGGTCGTATGTGAAACATACGAACTTGCACACATGAGAGTCACCGAACACACAAGAACCGCTGTGCATTTACTCCATTCTATTGAAAAAAAATCCAGGCATGACTCATTCCGAGGAGAGTGGAGCATGTAGCTAGATTGCGTAAACTTCCTCGTCAGTCTTTGTATTGTTTGCTGTGTGTAATATGCAAGAATATAAAAAAATTCAAAGACCTTATATGTATGGAATTATTCTAAAACTATACGCTTAAAAGTCTCCGCGCATTCATTCTCCAGAAAGATCAAGTTGAGGAAAAACTAAAAAGTTTGTTACCAAAACTCCAGCATGCACGCATTTTTCAAGGGTATTTTTACGCGTACCAATACCTAAGGTTTTTTAGTTCGTTGGAAGTCTATGTGGGGAGTTTCTATGTGATTTTTATGTACGAGCGCATGTATTTAGTATGTGGAATATGTCATGTGAATGTAAGGCATATGTATATGCCTGTATGTGTGTATGTATAAAGCATTGTAGATAGTAAAATATCTACTAGGAAGTTATATGTACTGATACGAGTGTCCCGGTTTTGATCCCCTATGAATTTGTACATATATACACGTTGTTGCAGATCCAGATTGGTCTGCGTACACATATGGACTGGCCAAATTCATTTTATTTTTTATGCGTGGAGAGGATTTATAAGTGAAACTACAATGGAAGAGTACATTGGAAAAAACAGTTGGACTTGTCTTTACTTATTGCAGACAGATATGCATATGCGAGGACTTGTGTGTCTGACTAAGGACTCCAGAGATGATTTTTCCAACAAAAAAGACATTTTCATAACGAAATCCCCTTGTATGACTCGGTAATGTAGAGTTTTTGCACTTGTCTCTCCTTTCTCCCCTATATACTTACATCTAATCTCACATTCAGGATGGGATGCTCTATATAAATTCATACAGTTCATGTACCTTCCATGTCGACCCTATAACTTACATACGGACAGCAAGAGTTTTTTATGGATTTTTTTCACCCCTACTATGTCTTCAGTATCCTACATTATGTACAAGTATACAGTTTTTTAAAGGATGCACACCAATGTTCCCCATATTATACACATTAAACTCCCTTATAGAACACACAAACTAAGTTCTTTATATTACTATGCCCAAGCCCAATTTTTTTTATATATACACACTAAAGTTCCTCACAAGTGTAGAGTCCAGGCATTATGCATAAAGCGGAGTGCCATCAAGTCACCCAGAAGCTTTCTTTCCCGGGAATTTATCCATATTCAACAGCCCCCGAGTAGAAGATCTCATTTCTCTTCTATTAATGATACGGGACCCATAAAACTCACTCCCAGTCAAGGAATCTCCCTTGTCCATGTTTTCCTCGACCCCTCTCTTCTCCAATGATGGCATTGCTAGGTTAAATCCACTGGATCCAAGTTTAGGTCCGAGCTTTGTATCCTTCATCAGCCATATATTTTAAATTTAATCCATATTTAACAAGAAGCTTTATCGTCCGGCATTCCCTTTTTTACTAGCTGTCTTCTCTCACTCAATCTTTTATTGTAGCTAAATCAAATGGCTTTTCAAACACTATTTGCAATGTTCGTTCCGCCGGGATTGGCATTATTTTAAAGGTGGATTCTTTTTCAGAAATGTGTTCAAATAGCAAGATATTTTCTTATCAAAGATAAGTCCTTCTTGCTGAATTATTTTCTACAAAAATTTGCATTTTGCCTAATTCCCATAATAAGTTTGAAAGAAATACTTTGTTTCAACTTAGATACAGCTCTAAGGTGAATTCTTCCGTGTATTGATAGCACAATTTTTTATAGGAATACATGCACATAATAATTTTTATTGGTATAGTCCATATGTAACAGTAAATTTATCTATCTAATGCATAGATATGTATATCGGATATACACATTGAGATAGGATAAGGGAAAAGGAAGCTGTTGAGGAAAAATATGGACAAGATGGAGAATTGGAATATTAAAAAAGAGCTAGTCCAAGTCTTTTTATGAATATTTAATTGCCAGCAAGTCTACCAGCACTGATGGAGCTCCTTGGTTTTGTACACATTCCCTCCAGCATTATCCCCAGCAGCACTCTCCTCTAGATAGATGTGAGGAGAATCAAGCACTTCGTTCTATAGATGTGAGAAGAATGAAACAATAAAAAAAATTCTGAAGCGGCGTACCATATGAATAATTTTGGAGCTTGGAAACTTGCCATTTCTTTACCTTCTCCTAAGAAACTGGAGAAGCCCCAGAAAAAGGCAAGAGTGAGTGAACTGGAACATATCATAACTCTCCTTATATTTCTTCCTCTCGTCAGAGAGTGTCAGTTCATGAGTTGCGAACAGAGAAGGAGCTCCAGATTATAGTTATTTTGAAGGAGAATCCGAGATGAAATCAAACTTACAAGGAGAATGGACAAGACGAACTGCGGAGTTAACAGTTGCTGTACTTAGGAGCCATCTTATATGTCTAGTTTACTAGCTTGTATATGAAATGATTACAGTTTGTACTTACATGTCTTATATTTCAGTTCGTACTTATATAAATATACCTGTATTGCTTGCTGTTCATACGTACTTGGGAAAAACCTTGTATGTGAGCATTCCGGAGTAAACAAGATTTGTTCAGGAGAAATGAGAAGATATCTTAGAATTTTATGGTCACCTTTGCTTTTGCTTAAGTCTTCCAACGTGCTCCAAACCTGCTGGTCATATTTTTGGTGCATTTGCAGGCGAAGCAAATCTGTAGATGGAAAGACATGGAGGCATCTGCCAATGAGATTTTTTTCTTTTTTTCTATCTATCTCTCTCAACCTGCTCCGCTCAGGAATGTACAGAATGAAGAATTGTAGCGCAGCCAACCATGGCTAACTCGGAAAAATTAGTGAACATTTCAAGAACCAAAGTGTTTTATGCGTACGTTTGGAGGGCAATTATCCATTAATGCAATTCTCTGTACGGTTTCGTCGTCATAACTTCATTCTACTCTTACCATGTGTTAAGTATACTTTTATGTATGATACGTATAATTTTAGCTATACTTAAAATACAATGTTACCCAAATGGACTGCTTTTCAACAGCATGTAAGAGACCCAACCTGTCCAACAGGCAGCGAATTAATGCTATAAACAAATTTCCATCCTACAGAAAGTTCCGTATATTCATTATACAGCATTAATAGTGTGAGTAAGCTACAACAACACTGCAAAGACAGTCCATGGGAAACGATCTCCAACTTTTCTACATCTTCCTGTCTAACAACTCATCGTTAAACCCTTGTTTTTACTTGTAACTTGCACCATCGGCAGCCTTACTTTATCACTACAACAGCGAGCTTTACTGTGCTTTACTAAGTATTGTCCACATTCCTATTAATG
The DNA here is from genome assembly GCA_034696945.1 of Lipothrix lubbocki. Lineage (NCBI taxonomy): Eukaryota > Metazoa > Arthropoda > Collembola > Symphypleona > Sminthuridae > Lipothrix > Lipothrix lubbocki. The sequence continues at coordinate 214,846 of JAQGAK010000009.1, read as the reverse complement.
CAGAGCTATCCTTATAACATTTTCAAGCCATTACCTCATTCCATCAAAATATTACGCAGATATGTTGTTCCATCATTACGTCCATGGCTGTTTTAGGTCTCAGCATGTAAGAAATTCTGATTTTTATTCTTCGTGAAACTACTTTAGGATGAAGTTCATGAAAGACATGAGATACAATTTCAATGAATGTCAATTCTAATGTACATAAGTGTGTTATTTAAGACACGACTATACACTGCATATACAAGTAATTACATTACTTTAACAGCACAACAAAAATCCATTGCTTGTGAAAACCTCGTTAATGACGACCTGCAGGTTCAGACTGCAGAGATAATTGTGGAAGCGTACAAATACATCCGAAACTATTTGACGCAACAAGGTAAAACCTGGGTACAATATAGGATAATGCTATGGGCGAGTTCGAGTTTGCATTTAGGAGCGTTGCAACAAGAAGGTGAAAATAAAAGTTGGACTTCTTACATAGTCAAGTATATATAATTCCCTATATGTATAGAAGTATGTAGGGAAGTATGCTTATGTATAATTTGTATATGTAGCAAGTATTTGCATAGGGCTACGGAGTATATGTACTCAAATACGCTAATGTTAACCCATAGGATATCTTGTTCTTTCCTTCTTCTTGTTTCTCTATATCTTTCCAACACTATGCGTTTTTTACCCTGATGCGCTTTTCCATCCCATTCATTCACGTTCATTCATAATAGACACCTTGACTAAACCTTAGACTTCCAACGGAGAGTGTAATTACCCATGAATCATCTGTACATCCGCCCGGTCTCTCATATACATACACAATACAATTCTAAAGCTCTATATCTCTTGCATAGAATCTACTAACCAAATTTAGAGCTCATCAAATCATGCTCAAATCATAATTCATATGTACCACAGCAACAGCAATTCTTCTCTGAAATCTTACTCAAGATTTACTTGTTGGTATTTTCCTCAAATTTGTACACCTTAATTTTAAGAGTGAATTTCTACAATAATTGTACAAATAATTTCAAGCATATAACTCCACAATGATTCGGCTATCTGAACAGCAATATTAAATGCATGTGTGTACAGTAATTTTTAAGTATCTATCTACAGTAATTCTCAAGTGTCCGTACAACAATTTCCAAGTATCTACTTTTATAATAATTGACTATTTCCTTGAAAAGTATTTTTACGTTTTTGACAACCATTTTTTTCCTTTCTTGTCTAAAGCTGTGAGATGAAATTTTAAGGGAGTAGACACTTTGGAGTGTCAGAGTGACAAGTGACGACGAAGGTCAAGCTTGTTTCAATTTTCTTCCTATTTTTCACTGTCATGTCTCTTAGCAGCTCAAAGAAATGTTAATGCACGGAGCTACGTTTTCAGATCCCACCTTTGTTTCCAAACGGACGGGCTTTCCTTTGAAATCGTTTGACAGAAGCCGTAAAAGCCTTCTAATTCAATTAACAAAGACATAACTTATATAGTTTTGTGAGAGGCCTGCGGTAGGAGCATGAATAAATTACACAAAATTTTGTGAATTAAACTACTTGTAGAGAGAATGTGGGTAGGTATGAGGATGTCGGTGCTATAAAACTCTGTGGAGTAACTTTCGAGAGGTTTAAATAGGGAAAAAGCACTGAAAACGGGGAATAAATATCCAAAGTTGACACAAGAGATTAGAGCAACGCGGAATGAACACACTGGGCCAAGGAAGGTAATGTGTACGGTTTTGCTTATTTGGATTTAAGTGTGAGGATGGAGATAATGTCCATATGCACTTACGATTATATTATTGTTCCTACCATATGCAAGTCAGAGGATATTCTAAATGTTGATATAAATAAGTTACAACCATAATATCTATAAATATAAAAAATGTACTATCTGTATAGATACGAATATACTGGATTCTGGACAAATTCGTGGATATGCTGGCTGTAGATAACCTTACTGTCTTAGCTACGCATGTGTGTATAGCTATGCGGGCTGAATGGAAAGAGTAGAAGTACCCTGCATGTGTAGTAGGCTGGCGTAGGAATCTATAGGAAAGTATGGAAAGCCCTATAGATATTTGTGTGGTATTTGTTGTTGTAAATTTGTTGTAGCCTATTGCTAGTGGAGAGTGAGAGTGCGAGGCATTAAAAGTAAGAATTGTTAAAGAGCTCTCTTCTGGACTAAATAGAATGCATTAAGGGACTGCAGGTGTTGGAATGGCATCACCAACTCAGCATGAGTGACCAATCTTTCAACCTATTGTTAGGAACAGGTTTGTTTGCCATGGCTCTAATGTGTCATCCACATTGGACAGGCTATTATTCTGACCATTGCTGAAACCACACTTACACTAAACCTTCTTTATCCATGTGAAAACAAATGAGCTCCACTGTAGAGCAAAAACCGTGGGAAAGATATACTCATAAAGCATAAAAGTGTGAAACTGGCCGTATTCCTTTATACCTTATTCTCTCTCTACTCTTTTCTCTATACACTAACCATCCAATTCTTCTTGTTCTACCCTCAGCCCTTAACTCATCATCTTTCCTAAAAATTTTCTTCCTTTTTACAAGTTCACATCAACACCTTCAAATCTTCTGGAATTCTTGCAGGCAGGTTTCAAAGTAGCTAATTATTTTGCAAATTACCTTTGCTAAATTTTAATGTCTCGAACCTACCTTGTATAAACTTTAGCCGGAGGTCTTATTTATTGAAGAATTTCACTCACAAGTTGCTTGGAATTTTACACCAATTTGGTTTTGCTTACAAAGCTTTGATTTCAAAGATAAATATTTGATTTTGTGGTTACAACTTTTACGTCATTGATGGAACGTTGGCTTCGTACCCTTGATTTTGCAATACGAACATTGATTTCGTAATAATCTTGGATTTAGAGCCCAAACCTTCCCGACTGTCGGTACAAGAAGCAAGTGTTTGTCACAAAAAGTTATTCCCGGTCATAATTCGTATGTCTGGGCGTAAATTAAAACGTTTGGGAAATAAAAATAATGGATTTATTACCGACGACCCCCTCCAGCTCAAAACTTAAGAAGCAATGAAGCAAGACAGCAAAAAAAGCAGAATGACAAAACTAAATTTTGCATTAGAAGTGTACATAAGGTTGCGACACTAGATCCTTCTGGCATCTTTAATGGCTCTAGTATTAGTAAATGTGGATATATAATGGAAACATATGAAACAGTCATCAATACACAAAGCAATGGAATATATGAAACAGAACCAACGAGTATAAGAAATAGGTCTTATATAAGAAATACATCCTAAGAGTATAAGAAACAGTGGCTGCAGATACAATCCAATGAATATATTGGAAGTGTGAATGTAACTCTGAGAAAGAGAGATGAAAAACGTAAATTTTTTCCAAATGTGAAGAAGCAGAGAGAGAGAGAGAGAGAGAGCAAAGCGCGAGAAAAAAATACGAGGAACAAAAAGACATTAACAATGCCATCGGAAGAGATGCTTGGAGAACATAGTTATATACGCTAACTAGAAAAGTATCAACATCATTTACCTCCCGTGCACATTAATGTGTCAGCCGTTGAATGTCAGGAGAGCCAGGACTCTCTCTCAGCTGGGTCAAGGCAGTAAATGAAAAGAAAAATTTTAGGATAAAAATGAGTTTCATTTGAGTCTCTTTTGTTGCATTCTGCTTCTTAATGGGAGACGAGCCAATGGTGTAAATCCAGTCTTGGTCTCACCTTCCCCTCCCATAGTCAAACATTTCACTAATACATAGGACAAATAGTTTTATATGCATGTGGGCAATGCCCACTCCAATATATACATATGTATTACGTGTCTGAATGCAAAAGATTTTTCTAAACAACTATTTTCATCAACAAACCACCAACCTCCCGTCTTCCTTCACCCCTGCATGTTCTGATTTACTATGTACATGCATCCCCAAATTCTCATGTCCCGTATGTATCTTCCCTGTCATTCACACCGTCCTAGTTCCTGGTTCGGATCCTAAGCTGCTCTGCTGTTATATATGCATCATTCATTAATATGTATCCCCTACGTTTTCGGACTTTCCACCAAAACCGACGACGAAGGAAATCAAAATGCATGGATAATGTACAAACACAAGTGTGTTCTGTTTATGTGTGTGTAAGTAAAGGGAACCCACACGAAAAGCTTGCATGACTACAATGAGAGACAAGAGATAAAGATAGTTTTACCGTACACGGAAAACTATACAATCCCCAAAAGTCTTTGTCACAATTTTGACATTCGGAGTAAATGATGGTCCTTTACCTGGTTTTTCCTTTTATTTCACATTTTTTCACTACTACTTGCTACCTTAAGTCTCAAGCTACTACGTACAACTCATGCCTTACCTATTGCATTCCAGCTCCGCCCCTACTCTCCGCTCCTTTCATTAATACTTTTTCAGGAAAGACTTTCATAATGATCCATTACCGAGGTCTCTCTTCTCAAAAACTTTTCGCCTTTCAATATCTCATGAATCAATGGGAAATGGATAGAGACAGATCGCCGGATTTACTCAAAACAATATTTTTCACAGAACTTCCCCAAAGGACAAATTAAACCTTGTTTGTGGGAAGGAATACCTCCAAAAAGTCTACCAAAATTATCAGGATTTATCATATTAGCTTCTTTTCACTTAACTGCATTACCACAAGATGGTACCGCTTTGCTTTTATTTAGAACGATATTCTTCTTTGGTATTTAATTAACTATTTAATTAACAATCTAATTTTTGTGTTAATGTTGAACCCAATCTTCTACTTTAAAATTAAAATAATTTCAAAATTTGATACAAAGTCACGATCAGAACTGTCCTGTTAAAAAAGTAAACAAGGATATGGAATTTTGACTCTGAGGCTGCAAAATAGAAAAATATTTGCTTGACCAACAAGACAATTTTTAAAGATTATGGAAGATCATGGCCTGAGAAAACTGGAGGCTTAAACTTGCCACAAAAGCCTGATCCACTTGAATGAAACCCACTTTACTTCAGCACATCCCTAACATACACAGGAGTTTTTTATTCGAAAGAGTAAACATTTACCATGGATTGAATATTATAGGTGAAGCTTTTCTATTTATTACCGCAATATATGCCTACACAGTATAAGTAACTATAGAGTCCAGAGCGGCTCCTCATCGGTAAAATCATCTAGTCAAATAGACATTGCCATTACCGTAAAGTTTTATCACTACACTGCTTGCTCTGCGTGTATACTATTGGCTTGCTGTGTGCATACTCGGCTTGCTTCGAACCTTATGCCGGTTGTAAATATAGTGTGTAAGTCTGGTTGGAGTCTACGCTCCGGCAATAACTATGGGTTGATGGAAGAGGAAAAGACGATGAAAAACCCCCGACATCAATGATTGATGAATTTCAAAATTCAAACAATGTTCATAATCGCTAATGATTCTAAGTGATCGAGAGTTTTACCCAAGAACACATCCATTCCCATTTATTTCTCTCCTTCACTTGTACACACGCTTCTGTGAATAATGGTTTCCCAACTTGATTTTGACTTACATCAAGAATTGCTTTATTTTCAGCCTGTATACCAACGACCTACCACCCGAAAAATAAACACTTTCCCCCAATATACTATTTGTATAGATTAAACTCCCGGTGGTTATAGTCAACTTTTGTGGTCTTGCTAAACTCCGAACTTAACTCTCGGGTTTATCGCTATAAATATAATTTCGTGATATAGAACGAAGCTTCAAGGAAACTCAACTCAATATAGCTTCAGAGCGTATAACTATATGGCTTGAGTATGAACATAATGTTTTTCCACACTAGTTATATTTTCTCCCTCGCCTTCCACAATATTTGTCTTGTGTTGAATACAATTTTCTTTAAATTCACCATCAACAACAGCTTTGTTTACTAGCTACTTGGGCCGGGGAAATTGAATTGAAACTAATTAATCATGTCAACCTCGAACGGTCAATGACTTGTTTAGTCAGTTATCCACACTGACTTGTGAAATTCTCATTGTACTCCAGCTCTATTCTTAATGCTTACCTTACCATAATTTAAAAAATATTATTGGAACAAATTATTGATGTACTATAGCGAGTAACGTAACATCGTAGCAACAAATATATTCGTGGTTCCTTCACTGTGCCATTCCTAATTCTACTAGGTATATGGGGAATTATAAGGCGAAGATTAAGTAAATTGTAAGAAGTTATTTATGACACCAGTTCATCAACGGGTTTCAATACCTGCCGTCCACAGCTTTCGGCCTCATGCATGTAAATGTGATGAGCAATTGCAAAAGCTACAAAATGGTCGCGTGAGACTATTGCTTAAAAATGAAGTTTCCGGAGGATTTAGAATATTAGAGGCACAAATGTGTAGGAAAATCCTAAGGATTTTAGAGTACAGTGTATGTACGTAGGATGTATGTATATAATGTCTCCTAAAGATGTGGAAGGCAGGAGACTAGCTAAGCCATTTTATTTTGAAAAGCTCAATCTTTCCAAACAAAAGCTCGTCTCACTTGGAGGCTCAAAATCTGAAAAAGGAAATGGATTTCCTTATCTGCAAACATAATGTTCATACACACATGTTTCTATTTTCCTTCCACATTTCTTCAACAAATTTTTTTCACCTATTCTTCTCTGTACAACTCTTGTCTCTATACAAAAGTTTTATTTCTCTCTCTCTCTGTCTCCATATTCTCATTTCGCTCGATGGTGTAAAAAGCCATATCGAATGTATCTTTATATAAGTGTGCTCTTCCTTAGGCATTAAAATGTAGGATTGCGAGCGGGAAAATACTGCATAATACCATATAAAAAGAATGGGAGAAGGTAGTTAAAAAGGGATATGATTGATGTAAGCAATTTAAGTATTTGTAAAAGAAGCTGTATGGATCCGGAGAGTGTGAGTGAAACGGAGAGTTGCATAATGGAATTTTAATCTATATGGAAGAGGGTAGAGAAAAAACGAAGGAAGAAATCCTCCGTCTAATCTGCCTTGATATTAACTCTATTAGAAAAATGAATTTATTGTATTATGGAGAAGCTCGCTCCTGACTGACGTCGAGACAAGAAGCCACAACGCATTTTTATTAAGCTTAATAGAAAAATCCTCCACCCCTTTGTTTTTGTTTTACTCTCAATCTCTCTCACTCTCAAACACAAAATCTCTCTCCCGGCTAATTCCTTTGATAGTGTTGTATCTGCGCGTAGAGCAACTAATACAATTCTATAGGTTGGACAAGGGTAAGCTTGCGCCGAAATTAGTTTTGCAGTGGTTGGAGTGAAGACGAAAGAGAGAGAGAGAGAGAGAGAGAAGACTAAAATCCTCTGGTGATGTTAATGAATTTGCAAAGGGTTGATGAGCTCACGCACACACACATGCCCGTACATAGTTATTATACGTATATGCACACACGCTGGCTGCAGCTATAACAGCAGAACAGCAGTGTGGAGCTTCACGGAGTGGAGAACTAAAAGCAACCACGACCACTACGACGCAACTCATCGTACTTTACCTGACAGCGCCTGCCCTATCCTAAGCTATATCTTCACAACTTGTCGACTATTACTCTGATGACTTAACAGCTACTAGCAAGGCAGACAGAGGAGAAAAAACAGGATGTAACTGCCTTGTGTATACCACAGGTGAGATCCTCCAGTCGCTTTTATCTTCGCTTCTAAATATACTTTGTCTCATAATCAGCAGTTATGTATCTTCCAAGATGCTGCTGTGTCGGCAAGTTCTACTGCATTAGTGAATTAGTTGGTTAAACTTGCTTTTGACGTGCTTGCAACTTATAAGTTGAAAGACTAACGTGCAATTTCTTTGCAGGCTCCTTGCAAAATTTGAAACTTACTTGCAATTCTTTGCAACCCACTGACAATGCTTGAAGCTTTCTTGACATGCTTGAAACACTTGAAATGCTAGCTTTAAACTAGCTTAAGACGCTTGACGCTACTTGATTTGCTTGAAATTCTGTTGATTTGCTCTCAACTTGTTCGAAACAATTTCATCTATGCAGATTCACTTGAGATAATTGCAATTCGCAACGGACAAACAACATTTATTCGTTGTCGAAATTAATTGACATCAGCAAAAAATCTAACAAAGTCTAAATACTTCACGAACATAAATGCAGACTCAAATCACATAACATAATGCTTAATCCTAACCAAGCCTCGCTGATGCCAACATTCAATTGCAGAATGTATCCACATTAATTGGAATAAACCGACGCTTAGTTTCTGCACAAATAAATTATTGTTACAATAACCCTAACCTTTGTTAATTGCAAAAATCTCGAGGATAAATTCAAAAAAAACATCCAAACTCCTTAGAAATAATAGAATTTTTCCCAAGAAAAATATTCGCAAAAACTTACCAACCCCGTGAAATCAAGCAAAAACTAGCAATTTAAGTAGTAATGATGCAAAATTAGGTTTGCGATTTATAAGTCCCAACCCAATTTTACACTGTGTGGCATCTAAATTTAAACATTTAAGAGTGATTCTGGAAGACAAATGGACGTAGTTAAGCAAATGCTAGTGATGGAAGACGAAGTTCTGAATGAGGGAATAAGAGAGAACAGCCAAGTGGAACTGAGCAAAAAATACACAAGTATTTACAATGCTGCAGAACCAGGTTCTTGGGAGGATCAGGCGAAAAAACTAATTGACGCAAATCATGCTGCTCTATAGATAAATGTGACTGTAATAATCAACAAGAACGTTGGGGACAAGAGTAAATTTGTGATAGTGAAAAAGCGACAAACTATGTATACATGGCAGTAGATGAGTGAGCATTGTTTGAGTTTAATGACCTTGTGAACCATTCGTCGTAGGGGAGACGATGGTAAGTAATATAAGAGAAATAAAAGAACTCATAACAACAGTATATGCATATACTGGAATAATAAATAATAATAATTACTAGTATCATTTATCAAAAACTCAAGTCACATCAAGGCATAATAAGTGAGAAAACTCGTTTAATCAATCAATGCGGAATTCCTATAGGTTTAGAAATAATAAAAAAAGCAGAAGGAGAAGACCAAGAGGAGAAGAAGCTGCCTGATGCGACGTCCGACGGAACCAATACCACCAACATTAACACGTACTAATCTCTCCCATTCATCTTCATTGACACTAACTTGTGAAATCAGTTCTCTATATATAAGGGATACCCAAAGCGAGTGAGAAGGAGAGAGAATCTCCGAGCCGTAATGAGTTGGACTATTCTTTTCAGAAACTAACCAGACGCTACAACAATTATATAAAAAACACATCTTCAACCATAAGATATACTTCTTTAGAACAACGTATCCCACATCGATATAAAAACATTTCCTATTCCAAATTCATATAATATACTCTCATTGCTCCTTCTAAATTATTCCATGTGGACATATAGGAATCCGTATAAGCAGGGCTTAAATAGGCTTGAAAGTGAAATGAGTTGGTATAATGTATAAGTGTATCTTACGACCTGAGAATTATTATTATACATCAAAAGATTGAATATCCTACTACTTGGTTATGTACGTTTAAGTGTTTCCGAGTATTTCAAGGTGTAATTCATCTCCACATTCTTTCCGTCTGTCCCTTGTAAATTCCCACTCAGTTAGTGAACAACTCCAGGTTTTACGCGGTCCAAATTCATTGCTATAGGTTTTTATGTTGTTATAGATTGCTCTGTTAAGGTTATAGATTACTGTGTTAAGGTTGTAGATTGTTATGTTAAGGTTATAGATTGTTGTGTTAAAGTTATAGATTGGGCTGTTAATACTATAGATTGTTCTGTTCAAGTGTGGAGATCCCTGATTACGAGAGCATTCCTATTCTCCGCACATAAAAAGCTTGAGCTCATCTGCATTCAATTCGAGCTGAACAACTACCCTTTCCTCATCCGTACATGTATAAATACTAATTATTATCGAGTAACATTACTTTTTCATTATTCACTTTTTCATTTGCAATGCAAAACATTTACTTAACCTGGCACTTGTGTTTTCTCAAGCTGTTAGCATATGTATCTCATGTCTATGCTGCTCAACCTTCTAGATTGATTTTAGTGGGTATTATATTAGTTTCTGTTTGCTTGCATCTTGAGGCAATTGCAGCTGTTCAGTTAAAGCACTTGTTACTGCTAATGCTTGTAAGCACGGGCTTTAACTCTTGTTACAAATAGTTATTCGAATTTAATTTAAATGAAATCGAGTGCTGACTGCACTGTGAACATCAACTCAGAAGTCGGCACCTTCGCCTCCTAAAAGGTCCCGGCATTATGCTTTTAACGTTTTTAAAGACTGAAAATTCCAAGAAGAAGAGTCAGGTGATAACTTGTGGATAAAAAATGCATGAGCTGATCGGTGAATAATTTTTTCTATTTCCTTTCCATCGGTTTTGGAGTTAACTTAAAGATAATTTGAACTGAATCAACGAATATAAAATGTGAATATAATGCATGAATTTCATATTCGAGTTTAAAATGAATTTCTTATACGAACGGAATACATGAATGTAATGTACGAATTTAATATACGAAACCAATATGAACTTGAAATCCGAAAGATGAACATTACTTGACTTAATACAGACATAATAATCCAGTACTATGCATTACTAATAATATCCCCATTCTCGTGGAACTATTGATGGCCCATTATAATAATGATGCTTGCCTCTGAATTGAGAAGATGATGGGAAGAATGTAGAAAAATGTGTTGGATGGAAGTAAATGGGCCAGGGAAATGAATTCCAATGAAGAGTAAGGTACCAGGAGAGGGAATTAAAGATGCAGACAAAAAGTAAATTATGGGAAAGAAAATGCAGGGGAGGATGATTTGGTGTTGGGATTCGGGTGAATTAAGGCCGCTTCACTGTTCCGAGAGCTCTATGGCTCCGTGGTTGTGTGTAGAAATTTAATGGAGGAACATGGTCATGTAATAAGTCAAGATGACGGATAAAAAAGTTATTTTTATGAGGTGACTCTTTAGCGTTGATCTTTAGTTCGTTAGGGTATTAACGTGTGCCAGGCTACTGGAGAAAAGAGTTGTTATCTAGGGAGGCCTCAATGTGTGTCCGAGACTGAGTTACTAGACAAGACAGGCTATATATGTATGTATATGAACTACTACATGAACACACTTGCTTGCGTTCACTGCCTTTCTTTACTTCGTTCGTGCAATCGCCGTTTACTCTTGCTCAAGCATGTTCAGTCGTCGTTAATTGCAACTTCCATATGTTCATCATTGGTTTGCTAACTGCACTTATTGTTTGTTATACCTTAAGTATGTTCATCAGGGTGTCTTCATTTCACATTGATTTCTTATACACTATCAACCCTGGTTAAAGTTACGTCAGTAATGCCAACTAGGATAAGCAAACGAATGATGAACACATTGAATATGTTCGTTTAGGGATAACTAGCTTTAAAGCGTTGATGGTACGTTTAAGCCCACAAGTATGCTTGTTATAATAGTATTACAAGTATAGTATAAAAGTACTTGCAAGCCAACTGACAATGAGTAGACATGACTGGATTGCATGTTGTCCGTAGTAGTATGTAGGCTTGAGTTGGTTGTACATAGTCGAACATGACATGATTTCATGGCAAGTCAATGAGTGGTAGCCGGAGTGGTAAGTAGACGGCGGCGGCAGCAACAAGGCTGAGCGTTCAAATACACAAGCCTAATATTTATGTATACAAGCTCGTAGCTTGATGGGGGTTACATATGAAGAAGCTAGCTAGTAGATATTCACGAGGGTCCGTCGTCGCCTTGATGTGTGTATTAGTCGGAGGCCCCGTATAAGTAGTACTAACGAATGTGGCCATTAAGCGGGTGTTCGCTAAGCCCTAGCGCCTTTCCTAATGATCTCTCTGCATTAATTTAATGCCCATAATCGCCCACTAGCCATTGTCAGTGTTGTCACACGCAACTTCCAACTGACAATCTTTATCGACCAGCCGCAGACTTTTGAGAAAATTGATTATAACTTGAGATGGCCGGCCTTTAATGTGCCCGTTCTGCCATCAACAACCCCTCGCCACCACGCTTTCGTATTACCTATACCTTGGTCCGAATTAATTATCCTCCTCCAGGACTACTGCCTTCTATCCGACACACAGCCTGATGATTTCATTTCCAAGCACGCTTCAACTTTCATGATTTCCAAAATAAACTACAACTCCTGACAGGCCTTTAAAATTTCTCTCAAGCTTTTTATTCAATTGTACAATACTGTCATCCCGCTATATTTTACTTACTATTTTCCCGCCTTTCCTATTCCACGACTTTGTCACATTCTATATTCTATTTTCAAATCTTATACATCTCATTTGCCATTATTCCCCTGTTTTGGATACAGAACCTTATACTCGGGAAAGTCTTGGTCGGGGAAAAGTAAAAAAAAAAGTATCAAGGCCAGGAATTGTTATGAACGTGTATGAGCGCAATTTGAATAGAGACCGAAAGTTGAGAGACTGGAAAAGAAGTTTTGTAGCTCATTCTCTGTAATACTTCTTGCTAAAAAATCGATTTTCATGCATGATTATTGAATATTATCGACTGCGCTGGAAGGCAAGTGAGGAAACACGTTTGTGACAGAGTTTGACAAAAGTTTTCGGGAAATTATCCTCCCTCTCATCATTCTCACGTTGCCAGAGAGACAGAGAAAACGGTCTGTTCTTTAAAATCCTCGCTATGTTACGTCTATGTTAAAGTTTAAGGCTGCCATCTATTTCAAGTCTATATTAAGTGCAAATTTTAGATGTGTGGTATAGCTACAAATACATACATAGTTCAACTTTCTGAAACGTCTCCGTTCAATCTTGTGTTTGTATATGACTTTATACATCCACGTCCATATCTATCCTATAAAGTTTTATCGTATTTATCTAGCCTAGCCCACAGCTTTGAAAAATATCAATTTTGATTCATTTTTTTACCAAAGCTTTTACAAAATTCACACGTAGCCAAATATTTTCACAATTTCTTTCCAGTAACTCTAACCCGGCTAACCTTTTAGATTTAAACTTCTTCAGCGAACAATTTTTTATCCACTAAAACTTTGGAGTAAAGGGAAACCTATTATAATCCATATGAAGGTATGAGCCAATAGATTAATCTGTCATAGCCACAAAACAATGCTTACGACATTTCCTCATTTCATGGTCCGTCACCTCTCTTTAATCAAACGGACGAAGAAGGTGAGATGGAGAGCATAGTAATTCATATGCGTACCATTGTAAAATTTAACATTTACGCTGGAAACTTTGTTTCTACTGGTGCAGAATTATAACATTAATGTATATACAGTATGTATAAAGTATGTTTAAAGTCCTGTGTGCTGGACTGTTAATATACAAGCAGAGGAGTGCTGCAGTACAATGTGTGGCATTGTGGATACTTGATATGCATGCATGTGTGGATGTAGGGCTGAAGTGCACACGTGTAAGATAGTTTTATGATCAAGTATAAGACTGCTTCCTGTAAGCCCTCCAGTTTTTTCCATGTTGAATAGGCGATTCAATACTTTACTCACTGATATCTCCCTTAAGCACGGGTCTATGAAAGACCGTTTTTCCAGTGTGTAAAGGTATTCATGGTTTTATAATACAGACGCATACATAAGCAAATTCATTATGTAAATGGTCCATATTATTAAGCGGTAAAGATTAGAGAGGGTAGTTGGACGACGATGATATGAGTACACCAAAGAAATTCCGTTATGTTCCGTCAGTTCCTCAATGTGCTTGATATAAAGGGGGAAGGAGTGAGAGACACATGCGCATGCACGACAATCACTCGAATTAGCATTTGAATGCTTCCTATTAAAATTCACAATCTTCTAACACACCTAACCCATTGAAGGCACACGTCTTAACATATGCCAATGTAATGCGAACCCAGCCAACCTTTTGACAATTTCTATTCAATCCTAACCCAAACACTCTAATACTGTTTACACTCTCCCGCAGCTTCTTTCATCATCTTCGAGGTAACTACATTGTACGTGAGTGCGAGCCCGTGCAGAAATGTCAATTTAGATTTCCAGAGCTTGTTTATATGCACTTCCATACCCACAATGCCTATCAACATCTCATGTAAGGAACTTGCTACAGCCATCATATTACCATTACTTCATTCACATATCGTTACAAACCTTTCCGTTTGTCCGTTTAATTACGTCTTTCGTCTTCAGGCCTAAATTTTCTCCATGCGACAAATCTGACAATTCATACAGCCGCCTGCATAATTTTAAGGCTTTGGATGGAATTTGAATAACTACTTGAAAAAGCTGAAGGGAAGAATAAAGTAGCTTGCTTAATGCCTTGTTTTGTTATTGTGTTCATGTCCCGCACCCTAGTAGGTTGACTAATTCGATGCGATCCAGATCTGTTATTTGGATGCTGTTGCAAGAAACAGTTGGGTAGGTCAAATGGGAGGAAGCGAAGTATCAAGCCTCAACAACCAATGACACTCTGCATTATGATGAGTTTCCAGGTGCTGCCAGAACATAGGGCCTTTCATCGTGGAGTCCGACCAAGTTGAAGAAATCTACCCACGCAGCGTGCGTTAATCGTGTGTGCAGTTAATTGTGTGCATAATAATGGCTGGATACAAGGGAAACAACTTTGAGCAATTGTGTATATTGACAAAAAATCTTTATCATATGGCTCTACCTATAAGTCCAATCTCAACCTTTGATATGCAATGCTATATTATTTTTCGAATATTGTTATTTGATTTTGAATGCAATATATGATATCTAATACACAATGCTATATTATTTCTATTGCAATGTTATATGATTTTAAACGCAACGAGTAGAGTTTAATCGTTATTTATAAATACACCTCAAACCTCCAACATTGAAAGGCATTGTAATATCCATACAAATCTGGTATGCAATAATATTTCAATGAATTTTAAGCTCCAAGAACTGATTAGACAACATGTGATGGTCAGTTGTCTAAGCAGGATCTGATCTGATTAGAATCATGTGATGATGAATAATAATCCATGTAATATTGACTTGCATTCCAAGTAATTCACTATAATTGTATGATTTGTCTATACATGTTTATACTAAAGGCTACTAAGGTAAATAGTCCTTGCAGAAAAGAATAATAAGACTTGGAGTGTAGAAAAAGAGGTAGGGAGAGAATGGAATTCACAAGGAGGTTCATTGATGCATCGGATAATTTAATGTGTAAGGTGGACCTATTAGAATATTCATATTTAGACAGGTGGACCAGTGGGAAGTCTGTTCACGGACCAGAACATTTTCCTAACCAGGGGTTGTTGTTGTGTCTGCTCGTTTATGTAATTCATTTAATGACTCTCGAGTATAGTTTGATGCTTACACCCTTATCTATCTTCTACAATGAATATCATTGAGTCTGCTCTACGCTTAATATACAACATACATATTTCCAAATGCAGTTTTATGAAATAGTGAAGCAGTCTACAGTAAATCCTTCACAAGAGATAGTAATTCAATATTACAGAGCGTTCCAACATCAATGACCATAGTGTGTGTGATGGTGGGAGAAGGGACTTGGACCAAATTATCAGTATTACCAGATGCATAAAGAGCTAGCATGGTTACTCTATAATCCAATGTGTTCGAAACTGGACTGTAATAAACACAGGCGGACTACCCACATGAAGAGTTAAGTATGCAGAGAGAGAGAAAGAAATAACTGACAAGAGCGAAGATGCTATTAAAACTGATTACGTGCATATAAGAAGCTTCATGTCACTCTCTGCGTGCATACGTCTACACACACAGAGGTAAAGGTAAATAATCAATTTTCTCTCTCTCTCTCACTCACTCCCTACTCGCACACATTATTCCGAGCAGGTAAGTAACTAACAAGTAAACCGTATGATGCATGGAGTTGTTGATGGTAACTTGCTGGAGATGCTCAGGTTAAACTCAGGTTCCTCCTTGTGTTCGATTTGCCTGAAGAGACGTGCGAGCAGCACGACACCTTCACATACAAATGAATTATTATCCTAATAGGTTAGACCAAAGTGAGCAAGATAAATAATAATTACAAGAGTAAGTATACATTCGATTTTTCTCTCCAAGTCCTCTCAACATTTCGTTCTTACTCAAACCGAGCTACAATCTTCATCTATGACTTCAACATACACTTCATATACGTCATACAATGTGAATAATCCTATATGCTAAACTTAGTTCAGTTCAGCAGAGCTGATGCATACTTGAGTACACGTACCAACTTTAAACATTGTGTTGGCCAGGCATTAAAATGAGTTGGTGCTTAAAAAGATGTAATAAGCTCCGAACAGTTAAGTGGCCAAAGAACACACAGGCAAGTAAAACTCTATAATAATCAATGCCAATGAGTTGGAGGTAGCGAGGAAGTTGATTCTTGGACTTGCAAGAGGCTAAGAATACATAGCAGATGTTGTCGGTTAACAATTATTGTTACAACGCAACAAGAAGAAGGAGCATACTTGTAATAAACATTTGTAGGTTTAGAAAAAAATGGAATCTGCTTTTTATAAAAATTAAATCCTTCATCACATTTTTTACGAAATTACCATCATCATCTCTCTTGATGAAAGTCATGTGTTTGGTCAGGACAGTAGACTTATTATCCACCAGAGAAGTACATTCGAGCAGTAAGAAGACAGAAGCTGTTGCTATTGTAATTGTACAAACTTCATAGCCATTGATGACGAATCTTATTGCTTTAGCACCAACAACAAGTTGAATAACCTAACCAGAGGGAGCAAAAGAAGCTACTATTTTCTCTAAGCAAACTCTAAAAGAAATGTAATGTTAATACTTGATGAGAATATTTTTTTTGGTGGAATGAAGATGAACGAAAGAATAAAGCAAACGAAGACGAAGGTAAAGAAAAAGAATAATGAGTCCAATCCTTACGTGTACATTTAATATGAACTGTTGTGTACATAAGATGTGCAAAGGAGCATGTGTGTGACTGCTTATAACTACCGTGTGTGTATGGTTCTTAGCAAGCAGTGAGAAAATTAGGTCTAATGTAAGACTTGGCTTGACGGACAGTAATTTTTCCCAATACGGACATCACGATTAAATTCTCAAAAGAGAGACGAAACGAGCAAACAAAGAAAACCAAGATAGGAGATAACACGGTGGCGAAACTCTCTGCTACGCCCCTCATTATAGTCCTTTACTTTTCAAATAAAGATCGTGATAACTCTTCTAATCCATATGCATACTAATAATTTTAAGTCAATTACTCCACTACCAGACTATATGAACTTGTTAGTTTTTTAACAGCAAAACCAAGGATAAGAGGTGGATGATGAAGAGAATCAAGAAGACCCAGGGAGAAAAAAATTAGTCATCAGTATTAAATGTATGTGTATTACTTTTAACTGCAATAAGGTGTTTGTATATTTTTCAATTCTCTCCTTAAACTTGTCCATGCCAAAATAAACACATCATCAAACTAAACACTTGCTTCTACTCCGTACTTTCCGGCTTAAATTTATACTCAAAACTACATCCAAATTCCATTGTAGTCTTCGAAATTCAGTCATATATATACTGTTATACAGAAGCTTCCACATGTTCAAGCTACACATATGAACCCAGATAGCTAAGCATTGGAGAAAAAACAGTGGTCCTATAAGGATGGTACGCTTTCTGAAATAATGATAAATCCATTCACACTAACTTCGGGTTGTCGTGTGTTTGTGGATATTTGTTGTAAAATCACTACGTAAGACGCTATATACATATCTTTGAACTTATGTACCTTTACATCCCATCTCGCAACTTAATGCCACGCAAACTGCAGAGTACTTACAGTGTGAAGAAGCAATGAAAAAGGCTGAGTTTAATAAAGGCAGATGACGCACAGTTGGAATGACAACAAACTTTCAAACAAAACAATGAGATTCACTCCACTCTGTCAAAATTGGTTTCGCTCCCCTTTTTCTTACTGATTTCACCTAATTTCCCATGACTTTCGGTCTTTTTCATTACATATTTTCTTTCTTTCCCGTCCACACTCACACAAATCATTGATGAGTTGCCGTTCATTATGTGACAAATGGTTGCTGCATGAAATCCTACTTAAACTCTTGTTAAGACCACGGCCTGCTCACCGACAGAGCTGAATGTGCTCAAATAATCATTCAAAATTGCTTCTTTCAATTGCATTCCACAGTCTTTCTGTTTTTTCGTCTTGTATTTACCTCAAGTTTGCTATATACTCACATGCTCTTTCATGTCCCGACTCACGCTCACTATAATCTTACGGAGCTAACAATCCACAAAAAATTCTTTTCGTAATTGATTTAGGCAAATTCAAATAATAACTGGTTATTACTGCATCTTTTCTTGTGTTTATTATATTTTCAGATTCTTTCTTCTTTTTAATTTGTCACTGTGTACTTTGTTATAGAAAAAATATGAAGCTCTAGTTTAAATTCAGGTGAGCTCGTGCCACTTCCGAGACTAAACCATTAATTTCGGCATATGTGGACACGATTTGAAAATTTATATGTAAATTAAAAGGACAAGTAAACTTTTAGGCATCTAAAATCCAAACCCCAAGTTTAGTAAGACAGAAAAGAAATGCCTAGCTAGAAGGTTTTTTTTGAAAGAGACAGCATCAGATAGTATTGAGCTTGATTCAGGGGCTTAAATGTCGGGAGGAGATTTCGAGAGAAAGGGAAAGGTTCGGATGTAAAATAGTGTCATCATCATTATCTGTAGTCCCGGACCATTTTTAAATTTTGCTATGGGGTCATAATTCGCTGTGCAGAGGAACCTTTTTTCCTACAAAAAGGATTGTCAAGGGTTTCTCACTCCCGCAGTGGAAGTAGAGGAGCAGTTTCATGCATATAGTTTTGGCTGTATATTATCGGGAAATATATTGGAAAAGAGTAGGAAGAGGCAGGAAAAAGCAGTGTCCATGGAGTAGAGAAAATAGTAGTGTCTTTATAATTTGAATGTATAGATGGACGGCAAATACTATAACTTTTGGGCAAATATGGGGTGTCCCATGATGGGGAATACGTTCATATATTAGTATTGAAGGAATGAGACATAGAAAGAGAGTGGAGGGATTGGAAAAGATAGAACAATTGGACCGTGTGTCAAGGATAGGACGGTGCCAAGGAGGAAGCATCGACCAAACTGATCTGAATAATTCTATCAGTGAGATAAGCCTGGAGAATGGCTCTCTTCATCTTATGGATGGACCCTAATCTTTACTGCAAATCGACTCGTAATACTCCCCAAGAACAATCTGGCTCAGGGTTTGGCTCTGGGTTCCTTCCCTTATAGACACCATGCTCAGCAGATACGGAGAAAGACGAAGCACGCGGTCGAGTCCGTGGTTATCCTACATAATTCGTAAAGTTATTGGAAAATGTCTGAAAAGATTAAAGGAGAAAATGGGAAGTCAAATTCAAGAACTCATTTTCTTTAGCCAAGCCATTCTCATCTCTCGGAAGCAAATCTCATTCCAACACGTTGGGTCACCTCTCCGTCTCTTTCTCTTTCTTCTCCTCGTTATCCTTCTGTCCTTCAGCTTATAAGCAATATATCGTATATAAAAGCCCGGGTAAACGCCATCTTACATACTGCAGACATTTATAGACACAATCTATGCGAATAACGCAATCCTACACACATATTACAACTCTTATAGAACAATTCCAAATCCGCATTTATAGATACTAACTCCAATGTGTGTATATACACGCAATCCCAAATTACATACAAATTTATACCCGCAATCCCAACTTGCATGTCCAGTTATATAACTAGTATAAAGCAATGGGCACAGAGATACTTCAGTATCTCACAAGTCCCTCCACCAACGAGTTCAAGCTTTACTCAGCTCATCTCAGTGAGTTATGGACATTAATTTTTCAGATGGCCAGACTCTCACACAGGACATCAAGTCAACTACATCATATCGGAAGTGTGTGAGTATGCACAGCCAACTATAAGCAACTGTCAATGTCCGGAAGGACACACAAGTGTACATCCTCAACACTATAAATATACACAATCTTCTAGCTTAGGTATAGAGCTCAAAGTACATCAAGAACAATATTATATACAGTGAGAATTAAGGAAGAAACCATAGACTTAGGGCCCTGGAGTTAAAACCGGCGTTCAAAGCTCCGCAAACGTGAAAGCTCCTATAGCGGAAATTCCGATGGTACCACTCGCTTACTGTGCAGCTCTATAAAGCCTCGAATGAAGGAGCTTGCAGGGTGGCAAATATTGAGGAAAAGTAAATATGGACGTGTTCCCATGTAGGATATACATGTCCAAAAAAACTAAATCTGTATACATAAGCTAGAACTATGAGTTAAAATGAAACTATGGAAGGCAAGTTCAAGTGAGAAATTATAGAAGGCATGTTTGAGCTAAGAACTATAGAAGGATGTTCAAAATATAGAAACCACGACCAAGCGAGAAAATATAGAAGGCAAGTTTAAGTGAGAGAATACAGAAAGAAGTTTGAGGAAAAAACTATGAAAGGCAAGGCCTGATTCCTACAGGAGAATCCCATCTGACATACATATAGATGAAGGAAAAGCAATTTCGAAAAATTTAGCAGCTTCGTGGTGGCCAGGGACTTGGAGACATACTATATCCATACAGCACAACACATGCCGATAATTGGCAAATAAGTCCTTTTTCTCATCTCTATATTTTTTGCTCCTCTTCATTAAGCCCATACGGTTCCAGCTTCTATGTCTTCTCTACAGCCGGAGAGCTTTTCCTCTTTCACTGGAGAAGAGCGTCATCGAGACACGTTTACTCATATCGCTACATCATTATATACGCTAGTATGACAATAGCAAAATGTTCCAATACCCAGCAATGTATACCATAAAACACACCAACTATATGTTAATAATTGGAACCCGAATATATCTACAGTGGCAGTGTAACCATCTATAAATATGTATAGCTATATTGCTGAACTACATCTCGCAAGCTCTCCTGTCTATAAACCAACCGCTATTTATGTTTCTCTGGCGGACGATAGATAATTTTCCATGCAGTAATATTCTTAGGGCATAATTCTCTTTTTTGTGGTTACAGCACAGAGGAGAATATAAGGACTGGTGGTTTCTTGCTTGCATAAATACTCTTTTAGCTTGTTTCAAAAATGACATTTTTAATCTGATGGAGGACGACAAGACTGTTACGATACCATCAGACCGTTCACGGGTTCCATAAGGTTTGCGACCGATGGTTGTTAGTCACTCGGAGAATTATCCCATCCTGAATAACGTCACAAGCCTCGATTGTTTATTAAGTCCGGAGGAAGTGTCCTTTTTGGGCTCTCTGCTTCCAAGATTGCCAGCTAGCACTACATTTGCGTATGGAGATACTGTATGTAACGCATGCATGTGAAAATGAGCAATGTTTATGTATTTCATTCAAGTAAACATGTACTCCGAAATCATGTTAGAAAGGTTGAAGAGGGTTCATCCAGTTATTTGGAAGGTTACCGTGCATATTTGTATCTGTGTGCGTATTCCTAATATTTAGTGCAGTATTATTTTAATGCATGGAGGGAGAGCGTGAACTTTATGAGGAATTGAGGAATATGTGAGGGTTTAATTTATGTCTTGTAAGGCAATAAGTTGAGTAACAAGGAGGGAAGATATAAATATATGCTTAATAATAATAACCGTTTCGACTTGAGTAGTTACTATTGGGTCTCATCAAGGAGGCTCCAGAATGGATGGATCAGGACTTGGGTTATACGAGGGAAAAATGTTGTTGGAGAAGCGGCGGAAAGGGTGGTGGGTGAAACATGATATTTTTTATGAAAAAAGGGCTAAAAATTGCATTACAGGAATCAAAGGAAGGGAAGGTCGAAAAAATTATGATTGGAAGTTTTCTTCTCCAGTCCTTTCTCTCTCTCTCAGAGTGTTACTCACGTTTGGACTTCATTCTGATCGAGTTGGACTCGAGAGAGCCGTAAATAAGAACACAATACCACTTTTATGATATGAATTCAAATCAAGGAAATTTGGCTTCGTAATAGAAATTACCCTTGCTCGGAGAGAATAAGGCTAGAGAAAAGAACGCGGAGAGGTCGGTCGGTATGTATCTACCATTACTTGCCAGACATTTAAAATTTCATAGGAGAAAAATAGGAAGAAGCATATAGGCACATATGCGGGTGACTATATTCCCCCTTGTTATTATTACAACATGAGCGTCTCGGGCGGGCGCTCCACTCTATTTTTCGTGTCTCTTTCTCTCTCTCCAGCGTGGACGATGAGAGAGCAGGACGAATACGAAAACAGTGCGAGAAAGAAACGTGGAAAAAATTACAAAAAAGCAGCTTGGTAATCTTACGTTTTCAGAATTCATGTCATTGGCAGTAACACTATAAAATGCGAACGCGATGCTTCTTCAGAGTTCAAGCCGCCTTTCTCTCTTTCTCTTTAAAAGGCTTACATACTAAAAAACACACACCCTTACATATTTTCTCCCTGCCTTTATAGATATTTCCCAGCAACTAACTCACCTAACCAACCTTGTATTTTCTACCTACACGACCTCCCTTCTCGCATATCCCAGCCTCCCCATACCCAGCATATGTGGAATCAAGACGAACTCGATATGAGGAAACAAGAAGAGTACATATAGAATCAAGATGAATATATGTGAAATCATGAAGTATAGTATATGTGGAAACAAGAAGAAGAAAAATAGTCCGAAACACACATACACCACAATGCAGAGAGTAAAGCGATGGGCACACAAGCCAAGCAAGCTTTTTTACTTTTCTCTCTCTCTCGACAAACTTTTCCACTCATTCCATGCCAAATGATGCGGGCAAACTCGCTTTTTTCCTCTAGTCTTGCCGTCCCTAGTGATTCCTAAACAGAACTTAAACTTACTCTCATATAAAAATGCTATACTAACTTGCTTCTACTTTCACTCAATTGTCGGCTCCCTAATTTTCCTGTCCTCCACATCTCTCCACATCTACATCTCATCACATTACCCTTTACTTTGCATTCCGAGTCTCACACACCCCAGGCTCACTGACAAGCCTGCCTTTTATATGCTTGTACTTACGTGCGAGAGTCAGTACTTACACATACGCTGCACTTACAATGCGTATAGGTACATATGTGTATACATGTGTACACAACAATATATTCTAAGATAAAATAGTATACATATCAGGTATCAAGTGCATCCTATCGAGTCTGCACATTCAGACCACAAAGCAGATTGGGGAGTTAGTATACTTACATAATACTGAGACGTTGGCTCCAAGTACCTTATCCTTATTACTGCTGTAGGTACACACAGCGGGTAATAAAGCTTGCGGCAGACCTAAATAATATTCATTTTACTCGGTGTGCATGCCTACAACTACCCACACACTTGTAACTTGATCCGCTCTAACATAACTGCAAACTAGTATACGCTCCCTACAACATTGCAAGTACTAAAGCTAAAACAGCGACATGTTTAGCTTGTATTTTTTGTTACTTGTTTAACTTACATGCTTTAAGTTACAGTTTAGTCCACACACTTCAACTGCCAAGCTTAGTTTGTGTAGCCTATGCAGACCTATATGTGGTCACATTAAAGCCCAAAGGTTTTAGCAACCGATGAAGCTTACTTACACATGAGATACTTAATCCAAGTAAGCCTTGTTGCATGCCCAAGATCGAGCATATACAATAGCTTTTAACATTTTTTTGCCAGCAATTCATCACTAGATCTGAAAACTTCACCGGTTGGCTTTAATGCTTTAAAGACCTGATGAAGCAAATATGAGATACCAGGAATATTAGAGATATCTAAAAGTGATTACTATACTTGGATGATCAAATAATTTTAGCATCAGTCAAGATTGTGAGGAAGTATGCTGTGTATGTGTGTGGACAAAAGAGAAGCAGTCTGAAACGGGATGAATTCAAGGTGCAATAGATACACATACATGTGTACCTGTACAGAAGGTCTCAGTTTTCATGGCGGACGCAGGATGAATACAGAAATGAAATTAATCGGAATGACGTTAAACATGACAGGTTGAGCTGACGTGAGACTCCATGAAATGTCTGTCAGTATTATTGAATACTAGTACAACAAGGGAACGTTACAGTCAGAAGCGTCTTCTATTTAACTCCACAATTCCCTTTACGACAAGTGAAAGAAAAAACTTGGTGGAAGTTTGTAGGCAAACCTACTATATGTGTTGAGCCTACACATATTGAAGCTTGTGTGCTATATGAAGAGTATACATATATCACATTGGGCTATATAAAGACTCAATGTATAAAAGGATTATATTATCTATGTAAAAGTAAGCGCAACTGTATAGAAGCTGTGAAAAAGAATAGGAACAATAAATATTTCCGCCATTTTTACATGTTTACTTGTATATCAGACCAAAACTTAGTCGTTTATTAGATAATGCAAGTAACTCAAATCGATCGTAAAACCAATACAGCTCGTCGTTCCTCCAAGCGCTGTCCCACTTGTTACCTAGTTAATACAAGAATTTCACGAACATAAGCACTGTTCAATACACACTCATGTCTAAAGTTCAATAATGTAATGGTGCCGAAATTTGCTGGAGTAATGATACTAATGTTCAATTTATGGTAGCGATGTTGCAGTATTACAAATGTTTATCACGGCAATTTTACATACGTTTATCATAACAATGCAATAAACATATTCAGTATAGCAAAATTATAAGCTGCTAACACTGCAATGCTTGTGACAACAAGAAGAAGAGTTAGCACTCGTTGCTATATTTAACCTCAAGAGCCTATTAGGTTGATTGTATCCCATGCATTAGCATCATCCACTATAGGCAATTAGTTTTTGAAGCCGGAATATTGGTAAAACATTTTTACTGCTAATACGGTTTTTATTTGGAGATAATTCCATATTAGGTTTTTTTCTCCCAAGAATTCACTCAGTATTCTTGTTCTCGCTAAGTAAAGTAAACCTCTGATTGCAGTCAATCAATAAGGGCGTTGGCCCGTTTCTTAGCAATTTAAATTATATTCTGTAAGCTCTGAATCATACACAAAATGTCTGCAGTGTTTATCTTGCACAGAGATATGTTTGCAGGTATTAACAAATTACATTAGGATATGTACAAGCAGACGGAGTCCGGACATGAAACTGAGAGTGTTGGTTGGAGGGACTAAGACGAAGAGAAACGATCATGGGAAAGAATTACAAACAGAATCTAATCAATATTTGTTGGACAAGTCATCGGTAAACTGCCTATTGATGATGATAGTTCATTGTAGGGTATGATCATCATCTTGTAATTTATTTGCAAAGTATTTGCAGAGATCCTTGCGTGTGCAACTTTCGTTTTTTATATACAGTTAGTAGTTATAACTTCTTTATATGTTCAATTCCTTAAGCACATCACAGCACATAACTTAAGGATTCATTTGTCTAGAATATAACTTCTACTACAATTTCTTATTACACCGCCGATTGTCGATACACAACTCAGGTTACCATTTCTGGCGCACAGGCTGTCGGCGCAAAATTGAATTCCTATATAGAATGAATATATTGCTCTACAGCAATACGTAAGAGTTGCTGATTAGCAATAATTTTTTCCGCCTTTAACATATGCTTGCCATTAACTTTACTTCATGTAGCACCTTGCTGTTACGTACACACATAAATGTCTTCAATAGACCTACTCCGTATATCTCCACTACTATGTGCATAGTTACCGTGAGCCCCCGATTCCTAACATGAACATACACCTTGCTATGAGTGAAATAATGCGTGCACCTTCATGTTGTATGCAGATTTGAGCAGTTAACATGTGTTCGCTGCGAGGGTAATTCTGGACGATGCGGTAGTCAGGAGAGGTTTTCATCCCCTGTGTTAAAGTGCACTGCAGTGCTAAATAGCATACAAATTGTATGCAGTGCATTGCAATGCTATTCTACACAATAAACTATGTACATATATACATATATTCCACATTGTGCTTAAATGCGATTCAACCTATAAAATTGTATTCCACATATTAAATGCTACTACACCACATTGTAAGATTTGTTTAACATTGTAAACTCTACTTAACATAGTAACACTTGAACTGTTGTGGAGAGCAAGCTGAAAATGCGTAAGTACTCCACATGCTCCAGCAGTACCAACAGCCGTCATTGAATACTAGGATTTACAATTGAGCATCGGTTAAGAAAAGATGCTTCTGTATCTCTGCTATACTCACTCGCTCTCGCTGCGTGGAAAGAAAAACCTCTAGTTATTAAAGTTGACTTAATATTACAAAAAGTTTTGATTAATTAGGCATCCTTGACTTGAATGCTTTCCTCCTCCCCATCTCTCTCTATAATATACTTAATCGCTCTTCTCACTCTTGTGTCTTTCCACTTGACCAAGGAACTCGCTTTTTATCTCATAGACCTAACCATCACTGCATACAACCGAACCTTAACTTCAACGATATACGAGCAGATATAAACGGATGTAAATCCTACCTACAGCTCATTTGGATATACGAGCTGACCTAAAGCTCATTTTACAACAGATGAACTCCTAAGCATACAAGCTGCAGACCTTGGTTGTCTCTGTGAATCAAGTCTTTACAGATCGAATACTTAAGATTCATTGGGAAACTAATTATTTAAAAGCGTTGAAACTTTTATCTCATCGTAAAAGTTTTACAACTAAAAATCAAAAGAGCTGGAAAGAAAAAGGATGAGATGAGAAAAAATTGCCGAACAAGGTAGAATTCATTAATTAACTTTAAGTAAAAATTGTTGTAAAACTTTCTTATTTATGTTTCTCTATGGGGTCTCTAACGCGTCTTCTTCGTGTGGGATTTTCTAATAACGTGGTATTCATATGTATGTATGGTTAATATGATGGAACTCATCATAAGTCTGGACCCGGGTAGGACAAAAAGACTTGGAGCGTAGAAATAAGAGAGAGAGAGGTTTTCTCAATTTGAAAGACAATTTTCATTAACAACTTTTAACAAGATTAAACCCTTTATGCATGTCTGCGTTGACAAAAACTTGCATTTTTACCAGCGTCGCATCAAATGAGAAATGAAAAACGCTACTGTGTATTATATAAATGAAGTGTATTTTAAATATATATAACCCTCCTATCATATATTAGGATACTCAGGAAGATACACAAATAATAAAGAAACTTGTGGGAATCTCTGGGAGTTCGGAAAAAAGTTAGGAGCAGCGGGAATCTAATAGCACTATGCAAGTTTGAGATACTAGCAAGTGTTTATGTACCTCCTTGTGTATAAGTAAAGTTGAAAGAAGAGGAGAAAAAATAGAAAAAATCAGTTTCACTCCCAACTTGGACAAAAGAAGAGCTCAAGATGAAACTTTATACTCGGATGAGAAGGCATGCATGATAATGAGCAAGGCGGTCTTAATTACAAACCGATGTAATTTTTTCATCTCGCTTCCCCTCTTAATACAGTTATCACGAGTTTCGGCTCATTCACACACACACTCACACACACAGAAGCCTCAGAGAGTGAAAAAGTAATGCAAAGAGTAGAAAAATGTTTAGCCTCCAGCAACCCTCTCACACTTGCTCCTCTTCTCCTTCCTTCCTCTCTGTGTACACGTACCATCTCGTTAATACACTTAAATACTCGGGTCCCTACTCATCTGAACAAATTGCATTGCTTTTGCATATACATTTAGCTCCCCATCATCAGCATAACAATAAAATCCAAAGTTCTATTTTCTTTTTCATGTAGTATGTTCAACTATATACATGCTTAGTAGTACTTAATTTACAAATGCGCGGATCTTTGAAACTAATACCGTAAACTATACTAGCACCAATATTTTATGCATTCAAACTATCTCATTCCAACCTCCTTCATTGACACTTACGACAACATGTTCAACTATTAATTCCTAAGTATCAGCAACAAGTTCGGAGTTGAATTTTATAACCCTTACGCGTAAATCTAACATGAGCACCTAACTGAATACTGAATTTCTTAATGAACACTAAAATGGATTCTTTCATTAACACTCTTTTTCAAAATCACAATTAAAAAGCTCTTTATAAATTATTATCAATAAACAAACGCATTTGAATAGCATAAACATGTTAAAGTAAAACACGTGGATGTGAAAAAATTGAAATAAGATAAGCTTGCTAAAAATGACTGTAATAAACTTGTCTAAAAATTAAAATTTGATGAACAGATACATAACTCCGAATTTCCAAATCTGATGCAGATACTAAATATTCAGTTGGCCAAGGAAGCAAATCTGAATAAGAAAGTCATAAATAATCCAGGTAATAAGACAAGAGCGGGGGAAAGACTTGGCGAGGAGCATCAGGCCATTGGAATGAACCTCTAGATAACTAAAAATGGACAAGTGAACGTGCCGAAAACAACTAGAAGGCAAGCTTTGAAGATTAATAATCCATTTTCCCTGTATACTACCCTGAATTTACTTTTTTCCATGAGATAAAAAATTCAGACTGACAGGCTCTGTGGTTCTTCCGATGGAGCGGGACCACAGAGTTTCATACATATCGCAGGGTTGGAGGTACCATTGGAAAAACAAGAGCAGACTGATACAACACGTTGGGAAGAGATCCTAGTAACTAATATAGGGTGTTTGTGGATTGTGTATATTTTTTTGTAATACTTTTTGTATATGAAGTTCGTAGTTTTTATACACGTTATGTATAGTTTTCCCTCCAGAAACCATTATTGAAGTTCAATTAATAAATCTTTACATCCCTCCTGCATGCAATAGTTTCCCGAAGTGAAAAGGGACCCTTCAGTCTCCCAGATGTAATGCATATGTACAATATAAAGAGATTCGTAGGATATAGAGTTCACAGTTGTGCGTTCGTCTCAGGAGCCACAGCGACATTGGAAAACATGAGCAATGCCCAGCACTTAAACAAGCTGTGTACTTATTATAGTAAACCACACGGAGATGCACAAGTGTGTAAGTGGGATGTGTGCACGGCTAATGTTTATGATCTTGTAGTTTTATATTGGAATATGAATGTAAAGCGTAGAATGTATCATGAAGAATGTTTGATTGCATGTACATGGGAAGATTAATGTACATATAGGAAGATGATGGTAGAGTACGCTTATAAGGGGAGGAAAATAATACGAAAATAAAAGTATGAATAGCTTAGACTCGATACACCAGGGATATAGTTGTTGGAAAATAACTAGAAAAATATTCTTTGCAACACGTTCCCATTATTAACAATTCATGAGTTCACTCCGAGCTTGAGCACAACCACCAAGTGGAGGCCGCGTCTAGGATTACCTTGTGCTTATCCATCGCAACAATCTCATCAACCTCGATCATTGGAATCATACTTGCATTTACAATTTCCCAAACAAAACTCACCCTTACCATATTGACATATACCAGTCAGTGTTACAATTCCATGGATTCTCACAAATTATTGACTGCTTTGTTTTTCCCTTGATCCTTGTTTTTACTCTTGCATTATAATTCCCTTGAACCGTGCACTTCAATACTGACT
Source organism: Lipothrix lubbocki (assembly GCA_034696945.1). Classification (NCBI taxonomy): domain Eukaryota; kingdom Metazoa; phylum Arthropoda; class Collembola; order Symphypleona; family Sminthuridae; genus Lipothrix; species Lipothrix lubbocki. Next base: position 185,283 of record JAQGAK010000009.1, on the reverse strand, counting down.
TCGATGTTCAATTAACGATTCATGTGTTTACGAATCTGAGCTTCGACTTTTGAATTTAATATCCATGACTTGAGAATTCAACGTCTTTGATACTGACGAATCGAGTGACTTTGACTTGAGAATTCAATAACTTTGGTTTATAATTCCATATTTTTTGAGGAAAATTCAGCGTTTTTAACTAAAGAATTCAAATCTGTAGAAATTCAGTCTTTAAGTAGCAAGTGGGGTAAGCGAAGATAGTACATCTATAACAGCAATGACTTCAAAAAAAGCACAAAACAAGGATGCAAATTGTAGGAACCATGCACATTGATTTTCGGATACCCGAAGGATATTCAGAGTGAGTTCAAGTGTTCAAAAGCTAAAAATCCCAAGCCAGATACATTGCAAGGTACACAAATGAAATCATACACAAGAATTAGTTTAAAGAACGCATCCTGGAAGTCCAGTAAGTAAACATCCCAACATATCTTAGAGAATAGCTTAGCTTTTTGCAAGAGACATACCTGAACACATGACAAAGTATGTATTCTAAAGCATACAGCCGTTTTCAGTTCGACCGGGAGATAAAACCATGCATGTTTAAAGCCTTGTCAGTTACATATGTAGTTAGTTACTTACAATTGAGAAGGAGGAATCTAATCGAAAGAGCAGGTTGAGTCAATATTGACATCTTACATAAACACAGGTATCCACCGGTTGTCATCTCCCCCACCTCATTCTTCATAGAGTCACGACCGCCCCTTGCACACAGGCGAAATAACAGACTGTCAAGTATGATTATTTATTACTCCAAACTGTACTCTGCTATAGTATCATCTCTCTAGACATGTAAATCACTCCGCGATTTACCCTTTATCTCCCATGGCAGTGTAACAACTGCCTACCTCTAATATGAAAGTCGTGAATGACTCTGCCTGATCTCTGCAACTAAAAATTGAGTTTTCAAATGATTTCATTATTACAACCAAAGCCGTAACTAACTATGACAAGCTTCGGAATCCGCTTTCGAGGGCTCTTCAATTTATTCACAAATAACGTACTCCACAAATCCATGAGTACGTAATGCTATTTAAAGGCTGCTTGCCTGATCCAGATGTATACATAATATGAATTGGTACATATGAATATGAAATATGCTATAAATGAGATATTATACGTGAATTATTTTCTTCATGCATATAAAATAAAACATGTTTTGCTGTACACAGGAGATTAATTCTCTGCTTTCAATTATCTTCAAGTCCATGAATTAATTCTGTCCTCGAATCTTTCCCTACTCCCCTTGAACTCTCGCGATTTAAATGTAACTTTAATAATGATAGTTATAATAATCATGTAACAATTATTCGATAGTAGAAATGATTTCCTATTTGCAGTATTTGACTACCTCATGTATCAGTATTTAATTTGCATATGCGTCGATATATTTGATTTGCATGTTGCTACATTCAATACTACATTAATGTATGTGCATGTAGCTACTTGTAAATAGGTTTTTGTGTTTGAATCCTATGTTTGAAAAGAATTTGAGTCTTACATATGTACATTTATACAACTTACTTGCCCATTTGACTGAGCATTTGATTTGTATATACGTCATTTCTCACAAATAGATAATTGATAATTCGAGATATAATTCTGCACTTCCGCTTAAACTTCCCTTGCACCTCCAATCCCGCAATTATTATTGCTTTATCAATGCACATCTCCCTCGCTCATCATTAATTGCGCAACGTTCCAACCTTATCAGTCCCATTAACAATACCTGAGCTGGGAGGACAGAGGCATCCCAAATACTATAAACTCCAAAGAGCTAAACACTGTGTCGGCGCACACACACAAACAGGAGGGATCAACCAATATTAACACTGTGGTAGCTACTTGCTCCATGCGCCATATCTCCCACTCCTCACCACCAACCAAACACATTCCTAAACCTGTATTCGGCATTAATTTAGCAGCAATTAGACTGTAATACTTATAATTACTAATTGGAAGGTCTGAGCGGCTATAGAGTGGAAACACTTGTACAGCTTGACAATTCCAGAGGTTGTTACAACCAAAATACAAGCTCTGTACCTTCTGTACAATTCAAATGGAGAAATTCCTGTACAACTTCATCCGACTCTGCATGCACTTGACTGATTCATACAACCTACTGTATTACAATATTTAATTGGGAATAATTACTTCCTATGTGATTTCGCTCGTTGGTTCCTTTGTTGGCAACTTGAATAATTTAAATCAGAAGCTACAAAAATGCTGTATTAGCAAATGCTGTGTAAGGTAAAAATTCATGTCATGAAATAAGACAGCCGAGGGATCAAAACCTATGAGGGGATAAATGCTGTAATATGGATTTATATAAAGGCTCTAATAAATAAATTGGTCTGTGTACACCAACAATAGTTAGTTTACCTTTGTTCAAGATACTTTGAAGTTTTGAGAGAATGACGGAGCATCCTGAAAAGCTTTGACACTATCGACTATGTAGCAACGCTTTTCATATGAACGTTGAATATAAAATTACATTATATGCATATGCCTATGCGTTAACAGTGTGTAGTACTTCTACAACGATATCAGAATTAGTTAGTGAAGGTCCAAAGGGAAGCAAATGCTCAATTTGGAATCATGGGAAGGCATAATATTTTAATACCAATATAGCATAAATATCCATAAGCTTAGGTTTTTTTGATGAAAACTACATTTGCCTCCGTTGGGTCTCCTGCCATTGTTTCCTACATTACGCGTAACGGGACCGTGTCACACACCGCACTTGACAACAATAGTTTTACATAGTCACAAAAGCTGAATAATTCGGGAAAAGTTTGCTCCCTGCTTGCCTTCTCCCTGTCAACTACTATCTATTATGTAAGCCCCATGATGATGAATATGACTGTCCATCTTTCTATATGCCAATAATAAGTCCCCTATGCGAACCATTTCTATTTACTACTTCACATGCCCTTTACTTCTATGGCACAATGTTTTCAAGCATTTTCTTCATGTTCACATGAATGATATGCCAAGCATTTTCCCTTATGACTTAAAAACTTATGGAACCACTGTTCATATGAAAACTATGTATAGATAGAGCCATTGAGAACTGCGTATGCATGAGAAAAGAATTGAAAAGTACCCTAACATTAAATTAGGCTTCTTGGTTAGTGTCGTCGTCATTGCAAGGTATCTAGGAATGGCCGAAGTGGGTGTAACAGTCATCCTCTGTCTAACAGTTTGAAAGACTGTGTAGTTGTAAATTGGAGAATCGTGAAGGCCCTAGCATTTGACATATCAAGTGCTGAATTGTATCGCACCGTGAAAAATGTCATAATCATTATTATTATATGCAAAGTAAATCATAGTAATATTTGGAAACGAGTTCAGAAAAAAGTTTCCGCTTTGATGAGAACAAGTTTAGCACCACGTTGTTGGGATAGTACTAGTGACAACATATTATCGTTGGAGCTGTGTGCACTGACCAGCCAACCAGACTGATAAAAAAAGAGTTGTGAGGATTTTTGGGCAAATAAAGCACTGGTTGAACAACAGGATGAAGTTTGAATTCAAAGGAAGAAAGAATTCACTACACGGAATGCGTTTTATAATGAAATATTTAAACTTTGCAGGACTCTCCGTCAGAATGATACAAAGATAGTAATTGTCATTGCAAGACCTGATGGAAGCATTTATCTGTATTAACGCATATGAAACATTCTTTTTTAAATATATATAGACAATTTACATAGGAATGCGAGCTTCATATATTTTTAAACATTTCTTGTTATATGTACTAACATTCTTATACCTACCTTCATATATGTATTAACATTTCCAGCATGTATTCAAGTTTTTTATTATTTCTCCATGAAAACGGGATTGTATTATTTTACATTATAACAGTGCTATCTTTATGTGAGATGATGCTGAGAGAATGAAAAAGATTCTGTAAAAAAGTACTTCTAAGAGCTTCGAGTTGAAATTGTGTAGTGAATATTGAATCGCCTACAAGATATTACATTTGCGTAAGATATTTTAGTATCTCTGTACTGTCCACACAATAAACGAATATATTATGTTGTTATTTTGTTATGTAACCCATATGTTTTATTTTCCCGTCATATTACATAGCAAGCTTGTTGACGTGCATATGCTTCCAACCACAATCCTCGGTGTGCATGTGCTACAAACCAAGGTCCAAGATGTGCATATGCCTCCAAACAAGATCTTCGAAGTGCATATGCTGTAAAGCAATATTGTTGAGTGCGTATATGGAAGTAATAGCATGTAGATTTATAGTGTAAAGTAAGCGCATAAGGAGGCATAAGTAAGGCCGCCAGTACACACAGACGAGATATACCTTCGCTTACAACCTAAAGTAACGTTTAGAGGAAGAAGAACAAGTGAGATTGAAGAGGAAAATATGAGTATGTAATCCTTCTCGCCTTTGAGACCAGTAGACCCTACCCTTTATACTCTCCTGACTTTTCTCGCCACCACAAAGTTGGTTAACCATTGAAATCGACGAGTAATAAATATTTCATACTCATTTAGGTAAGATTTAAATCGGAGAGGATTAATATTCAAGAATTTAACACTCTATACAAACTTGTTTTCGAGGCTTATTAACATAATATGCTGAAGGCGTCTCACTCATCCGTCCTAACCAATTGTAACCAAGTGGAGGAAACAAACCAACAGAGCAACAACACAAAACCCTCAATGACTCTCAATGTCTTGTAAAGCCACACATACGGAACACGATATGGAAGCATTAACTAAAAAATTAAATACTTTTTATATCTAACATAAAAACTGAGTGAGATGGATATACTAAACCATCCCTTTCCTTCATTTCCTTCTTTTCTCCAACGAGATAACACAAACGATACAATACTTGACGCTGTTTAAGTACTAATATCTGTATAACCGTATAAATTCTTATACCTGGATTACTAAATACTGATGCACGTATTACTGGATAAATTAAAATTCATGTAATATTGCATAAACGCAAGTGTATGCATTGCTTTATAAATACAAATGAAAGTATTACAAAATAAATAACAATACCAGCATTATAGAATAAATACAAATACATTCATAAATACTTTAACAACAGAAAATTTTCATGAAAGAATACCATGGCTCACAAGTCTTATCCCGGCATATAAAAGTTGCTTCCTTAAACAATCCCAGTAAGATTTGTAAAAGGAGCTAAAATACGTCAGTTCTACATATATCCCGCTCACCACTTAATGACCATGGCTGAGTTTGAGGTATGAAAGTGTGTCTATTATTACACACATAGAGTCGCTAAAGGTTGAAGTTCCATGAGCAGAGCGTACCATATCATAGTTATTTGGGACAATAGCTGTGAAGGCTCAGCTGGTCTATCCGAATGAAACACCTGGACATACCATTGATAAGGAATTGGAGGCCATTAGAGAAAAGAAAAGACCAGGGCTCTCTGCTTCTCAATCAAAGCCGTGATGGCCCCACCACCATACAGTCAAGCTCAGTAAGTAACATTCAGGAGATGAATTTCAGCAGGTTAAAACATTACATCTACAATAGAAGCTAAAACTCACATAAGAATTTCATATGTACATAAAAGAATATATGCATCAGTAAGAATACATGAAATTTCGTATAACGAAGTGTATATTATTACTTGTGAATAGTCCCGGTGATTTAAAAAACAAACGTTATTGTTACCAAGTACGCAGTGAGATCTAATGCAAACTTACTGAAAAATACTAGAAATACATTTATTATACGAGATATCATATGGATATGAAACGCTGTTGGATGGAACAAGATCCAAGAAGATAAATGCATGTTTAATGGATTTCCATATACAGAAGGTCCTTGTTTATGTACAATGAATTCGTATATTTCTCGTTTATGTACAATAATTTCATGTTTTCCGTTTATGTACAGGGCATTCGTATGTTCCTCGTTGATGTATGTACAGTAATGATCTGTATATGTTTCTCACGCACAATGAATTCGTATGTTTTTTTTGTTGACGCTGCAATGAATTCGTAGAACCAAAGTTTGAAATGAGAATGAATTCGTGAATTAGAACACAGAATTAAAAACAAGGAATCATGTGTTTAAATTAGAGAATAAAAGCAAGAGCAGTCTATTGACTTGAATATGCCATCGCATTGTAAGTATCTGTCCACGAATAAGCAAGGCGTAAATTTGTGTGGTAGTGGCAATAATAATGGCTGAATCAAAGGGGAAGAAGACCAACTTGATCTTAATCTCCAGTCTCTTTCTCATACAAATCTACAAGAATACAAACAACTAACTAGCTTCCACTTGAACTTCTTTCCTACAACGCACAAAGAACCTTCATTTATTATAATAGAGGCGAAGTCGCAGAGAACGACAACAGTTGAAACAAAATTTATATTGCATCATTCATAAGCTTTGAGTTTTTACGACCGAGTGTCAACGTCACCTATAATGTCATCTGAAGGGAAGGAGGCATTAAATGAAAAATATTAAGTCATATATATCCTCTTGATAGGTATTCATACCGGATTTACGACTCGGAATAATTATTGCCATCCAGGTAGTTTACGGCGGACAAACGATTCAGTTAATTCCTCCACAATGTCAATGTACAATGCTTAGAAAATGTGTGATCAGGAAGAGTGAGAAGGAGTGAGACAGGCGATAATTTGCATCTTCGTCATCGCAAGCATAAAAATACACTGATACAATCATCGACAATTTTTAGGTGTGTGATTTTTTTTCATTTCACAGTAATGAGCAGCCAGTTGGCTTCATTATACTTACCAGCCATGTCATAACAATTATAGTATATTCGAGCTCTGTGCCATCTTAATACTTATTTTCCTTCTCTACACTAAACTTGCATGCTGAATTCAACTACTACTACTAGCTCTGCCACCATAATACTTAACTAGTTATGCCTTAATAATACTTATGACTAGCTTCGCCTTAATAATACTTTAGTTACTACTGTACAGCCACGTTTATCTCGCCTGCTCTAGTTCAAATCAGTCCGGCTGTTAAAGTACACTTTACTTTAATAACTATACAAGCCGCACCTCTCCACTGCCATGACCTAATGTAACCATATGAGTGTACAACAACCACGATCCTAATCAACACATGTACGGAGAAGTTGTTAACTGTTTCAAGAGGAGAAAAAAATTTCTTCATTTTGAAGGTGAGTGAGCTTACCTTCACGGATGGCTGGAGATAGATAAGTGATTGATAAAGGGCCAGATCCTTGAGATTTCCAAAGGATCCTCTCGCCCTCTCTCTCTCCCGCTTGTTCTTGATCCTTCTCTCTAAAAGTGTATGCCTAAAAAGCCTCATGCCTATCTGAGGTTATGACATTTTAGGTATGCAATGCTTGTGGACGTAGCCCTCCATACGTAATCGTATCCTGGAAACCGAAAATTGCTTCAAAATTGGACCCCGCACTCTACTTGTTTAAAAAGTATTCTGTACAACTAATAAGTATCCTATACATTGGTATTTAATAAGTATCCCTAACACCAGTTCCCTTAAGAAGTATCCCAAAGAATAATAACTGTTTAATTTCCATCCTGTCCTGTTCCTTTCTACCTTTGCCCTAAAATATACACATGCGATGTTCAAGTAAATATGTGATACTAAGTAAATATGTAGTGAATAAGTAAAGGCCACCGACTGTACGCACAGGAACAATCCAACAGTATAAGTACAAGCTGCATCAATGTCTCCGTAATCTCTAGAAAGAGACGAATGTGTATAGAGCGCCTGTTTGGATATTATTTCATGAAGTGATTCCCCTGATTCATCAACGATCGGCTATTGGTAGTGAAAGAGTAAACTGTCAATCTATACGAAGCATTCATTCACGGAATTGAATATAATTTTTTAACATCCCCTCTGAACTTTATCTTCTGCATTAATGGTTCCCATAATACACATTTGTTTTCCAACGAGTACATCCTCAATGACCAGGTGTGATATTTCCTTTTAATTTTTAACTCGTCTGGAGAATCTAGTTCAATGAAGATTTCATTGGGCTATATCAATATTATACCGTATAGGTATTCATCCCATTGGTTCACATACATGAAACAATACTTGAACAGTTCAATAGTCGTGTTGGCTCCCTTGCACTTTGCTCCCGATGGTAACTTTATACAAAGCAATTGAATATCGTTGCAAGTGCTGCTTTTAACTTTGATTTTCCAATACGGAGATGAACCATGGAGAGCAAGAGTAGGACTTGAAGTTAAAGGAAAAATTACAATTGCTAATAAAACCCAATGAGGACGGATCAAGAAATTTCTGTATGTAGTTAATATTGTCAATACTGATTTTATTTTTATATTGTCTATATACTGAATCTATTTCATATTGCCTATACTGTATTTATTTATATTGTCGTTACTGCCTGAATTTTATATTGTCTATAGTTTCTCCAATCTATATCTTTCCCATAACTCAGTTTCTCCGTCAGACTCGATAGTTTCTATAAATCGAATAAAACTGAACAAAAAATAATAGGGACAGAGACGCAAGAGATAAAGCGAGTGTACAAAATAACACTGAATGCAAGACAGTAAAACTAACGGTTGCACAAATACTTACATATGCTCATATATGCATGCATTGCATATCTAGTCTAACTCTACTGTGCATTTATATAGGTATGCATGGTTCCAAAATATGTATCATTCCTATACGTATAAGTATACAAGCTCACTGTGATGTAGGGATATTTTCTCCTCCAGATATTTTTGGTAATAGATATACACTTACACGGTAATATCGATTGATACAATAAAAATGTATTTGTGGAGTGAATGAAAGGAACGGTGGCCCTAGTGTTTCTTCACCTCCTCTATTCTCTTAGACTACTCTAAATTCAGTAATCGATGTAATATGGCTGGAAAGCCACTAAAGGAAAAGATTCTAGTCAATGGCATGGAAGGTAGTTTGCATTTGATTGAGAAAATCAGAACGGTCTATCGGCAGCAAGAGTGAGACGAGTTGCTCTTATATGGCGACAGATGTTTTTGCATGATGATCGCAGTTGGACAAAATGTGATTGAATAAGAACAAAAGCAGAGTGTGTCTCCACTAAAACTTATCAATACATATGACGACGTGGTTTTTCCATGGCAGTCTCCCTCCGAAATTTCTTATGCTACACACCGACCCTTTCCCCAACTCCTCATATACTCGGCCCCAATGATACATTAAGGCACCGACTGAAATCGCTTTACATACGAATCAAATACAATGACTGTATATAGATTACTCTCGATACTTGTGATGCAAATATACATCTAATACACATAGGTTCATCAGCAGGTTTACTTGCGCTTTCTATATGCAAACTATTGCCGTACATACAATCTGAAAGAATCACTGTAAATAAAATCGAAAAAAGTATTGCTGTATTTGTTAAAATTATAGATCGGTACGTACTATGACCAATGCTTTGTAAGGTGAACCTGGAAGACGACGGAATCTAAACTGATCAAGCAGTAATTGAAGCAGTATAGTGGGACGAGGAAGGAAATCAAAGCAAATCATGCAAGATTGGATGTGTGGTACGTGGGCTTTATTTGCTGTGCATAAGCATCGGGTCCACAAAGCTCTGTAGTTTCGTCGAGTCTTATGTATTTACGTAACTGTCCTGCTTAGAAAATCGTACAAGATCCAGAACCCCAACTGGATACAAAGCACTTAAACGTATACGTTTGAATGGGTACATGTGTCGTAGCGTCGTACATATGTGCCGGTGGGGAAGTGAGGATCCACTCGGTTCCTCGATAATAAACCGTTGGCTGATTCCAAACCAATAAACGTAGAAATAATAATAAGGGTATACAAGCTCTGTGTGTACACATGTAGAATGGGCCGATAGAAAACGGAGGAATAAACACAAGTACAACATTGTCGGATAAGTTAAGATAAGATTTTGGGAAGAGTGCCCATGGGCTGATAAAATACCAACAAGCATATGTAGGGAGTAGAGTGTGTGTGTGTGTGGAGGTCTCACCTCTGAGTTGAAGGTAACCAAGCTATAATTACCATAAAAACGATGGGCATAATGATTCCTGGGGTCAATCTAATAAGTATTCTACACTCTCAGCATGGGACCAAGATTCTACGACCCAAGCATATCGATAATTTGTACGACTTGATGTGTCACGAAGAATAATACATTTTCAAAAGGCATTCTCGCGTGGAAGTATAATTGAAGACGTCAATGTTAGATGTTCCTTTCCTCCGTCTCTTATTATAAAATCTAGCTTACAGCTTCCATATGCATCCAACAGCAGGTCGGAGCGATTCCAATAGTCAGTATCTCTCCATTCCTCTTCATCATTCTTCTCTCTATTACACACATAACCTCCCTCTCTATCCCATTCACCAGTACTCTCTGTACTGCATACGGCATTACACTCTCCATTACAGACATCATTTCCCTACACTTCTTCGAGCCAATCTTCTTCTTTTACTTTACACTTATTACTGTTTTTCATTCCAGTTGAATTGAACTGACGATGAGTAACACATGAAGAGACGAAGAGCCGTGAGAATTTTTTTTTCTAACCTCGCTTTTGAACCCAAATCAAGAACTTTGCCGCCAAGTCAATGTCCTGTGATCAAGTGCTTTACCTGAATCCAATTAGTATTTAACTACTAAATTCAATGACTATGAAAATTGCTCACACTACTAAATGTGGAGGAAGTCGGAAAGTATTTCACTTCACTACTTCTCTATATGTGTTGCTAAGTGCAGCCCATGGATTTTATCGCACTCAGCAAGGATGTATTAGCAATGTATGCCGTAAGCAAAGTAATGCCGTCGTACATGTCTTAATCAATGTGAAGTCATCGTACATGCCTTAATCACACGAGTAGCATTCCCTTAATCATTGGAACAGATTTGCGCTCATTATTGAAACAGTATTTGCTTGATCGCTGTAATCTTTGTATGTATGCAAGAAACCCAGTATCAACACCTACAAGTTTGAATGAATGAATGCAGCAGCGTCTTAATTCTCCATGCCTGACTGTATGTATATTTAAATAATGTGTAGCAAAAACAAGGAATACGAATAATGCAGATGACAATACAAGTTACAAGATGCCAGCAAATAATGACAAATAAAAATAAGCTTATGCAGTACACAGGTGGGTTGAATTTTACGTTTGAATTTTGTATACAATGGACGTCTGTATTCAAATCAAATAATAAAAGGAAAGCCGGTACAAATCAAAAAACAATAATAATAGTAACCGAACAAAATTGTTTTGTGTCGTCGTTATTAAAAACTAGCAAATGTTTTAATGTCGTGTATAGTGTAGTTATTGTAGCATATATAGTAATAGAGTTGTTTCTCTTTTTACACAGTTTAGTTGATTAATTATAAATAATAATTTACTTAAGACCTAAGGAACTATTTAATGTAATATAAACAAAACACAACAAAATTTGTGTACGTAAACGTACTAGGAATCTTGAACCATCATGATTGATAATAATAACGTGATAATATCTAAAACAACAACATAATTAAATTATACAAGTACATACACAACACTACGAACTAAGGGTATATCTTTAGTACAGTGAATTATCATATATTGATACTAAACTTATATATGTTTCTATTTGTATTCATACAAACTACCATATATATAAATACGCTCATGCTTTACAAATTATGCAATAATAGACAACAGTTTAATAACGAACAAAAACATTACATGGATTTTTATATACGCTGTATATTTAAATATATATAGAGCAATTATATAAAAAGAGCTAGCATAATGATTATACAAACACTGGTATACTTACAGTAACTCTACTTGTATTAAATAATAATCATAATATTAATAATGAGTGAAAAAACTTGATTCGAGCAAAAATGTCAAAATGATTTGCATTATTAGATGCACACGTGATACATATTTCCCAGGTAGTTTTGCATCAAAATAATAATATATTTATGTAGCGCTGTGTCTCTCTAATTTATATACCATCTTACTTAATATACCTAGTAAAAGGTTATTTGGTGGAAATTTTTGCTTATTTATGCATTTATATATGCACTCAATTCTTCATTTACCCATGTACGTACATATATGTACGTCATTTATTAAACATACACGTATATGTCATTAATGTATACTTAATTGTATGCATATTATATAGTTGATTCGAAAAATTATCTCACTCACGATCTGTAGTAGTATCTCTTCATACAATAAATACTTAAGTATATGTAAAAATACCGAATATACGTAGACGGAGAAGCATATAACATTAGGGAGGGCTGCGAACCATATTACAGGTGTAGTTTGAAGCATATATACTTATAAATTATGTATAGATTCATTAAGCATTTCACAGATGCTAGGGATACAGTAGAAGCCACGTAAGAAATTACTAGTCAGTGTGTGGTATCTAACATTATAACCAGTCGACTGGCTCTCAAAAATTCTTTTTAATATTAAATATGCATCAACATATACAAAGATAAAGAAAAAACTTTTGTTACTTATTTTTTTTAAATGTGTTAGGTGTACCATTACGATTAGAAAAGAGAATCTTTATATGGGATTAGATTATGGGTTGGAAGCTCATTAAATGCCGACTTGATTTAGCTTTTCCAAATTAAAATCCTGAGGATCTGAATGTCAAAGTCTCTCAGTGTATAAAACTTGTGCGATTAAAAAGTCTGTGTACTCCTCTCGTGAAGAAGTCTCGGGTGATGAAATAGTCTCAATCTACATTTATATATGTGATCCAGTGCAAGAGTGAGGTCCAAATGAATATTAAAAGACGAATTCGGCAGGCATGCACATATCTTCCACTTCCCTCACCAATGCTACAACTTTTTGGTATTTTAAAGTCGCTGAGATCTTTCCTTGGTGGTTTTCAAGTTTGACCAAACAAAACTACGAGGTAATATGTATTTATATAATATTTGTATATAGTACTTGTATAGGGAAGGCGTGAATTTGGGCACCAACGTACAACGGACTGTACATGCAATACAATGTAAGTATTCCATTTCACTTACCAGAAGAGGCGGACATGAGAGGGTGCATGAGAGTACTGAGTGATGAGCCAACACCACTGTTGAAGCCGGTGCCGCTTCCTAGTCCGTACAATTGAATAACATTCAGTTCATCCGCACTACTCAAGTTTTTTATACTGTTTGTTAGTTTGCTAGTAGAAGTTATAGCAGTCGTAGTAGAAGGAGTTGTAGCACTGTTTACATCGCGATTCTGATTGCTTGAAGAAGAAGAAGAGGATAGGGAGCCCGATGCCCCAGCTGTAAGTTGAAGAAGTTGTAGTTGCTGGAACAGAGCAGCTTGCTGTTGTTGTGCATGTGTGGTTGCCGGTGGCTGCTGACCATTCACGGAAGCTGTAGTGGTTGTAGTAGCAGTAGGCTGGAGTAAATCAGGAGATTCTAAAATATCCGACGGTGGTAGGTTACCCGATCCTGCAGCACTAGTTGTCGAGGAAGCTGTAGGCTGAGTAAAGGTTTCACTCAATTCCAGCTTCCCACTTTCAATGTGCACCTTCACGTTGTCAATATGTTTCCGCGTAAAAATATGGTCCTGAACTGAGTACTTATGAGAGTACTTGAAACTACACAATTTGCACTCCTCAGGTAACTTCTGAGGCTCGGGCTCTTGCCCGAAGGCTTTCTGCAACGCCAACTTACTCTTCTTTTCCTTTGCTCGAGCATTTTGAAACCAAACTTGCACAACCCGTTTGGGTAAACCGATCTCTCGACCAAGCATTTCACATTCTGCCATTGTAGGAGTCTTGTAGTCAGCAAATAGACTCTTCATCACTTTCACCTGCAATCAGATAAAATCCAGAATGCCATTTTAAATTTTTTAATATTCATTTTTGTGTGCAAAAGGATTGCATGAAACAAGGCACATTACACTTAATTAGTAAGAAAATGTGCTCTCAACATATAAATGTTGTAGGCCCTTCACCAGAAAGAAATACGGTTTTTAATAATAAAAAAGCAGTAAGCAACAAAGCAGCTGGCTTAAACGAACGGAAAGAATTAAGGAACAAACCAAAGCTACACAGGTTATGGCATCAAAAGTTTTAGTGTTCATAATTACAAGGAAGTGTCCACAACAAAGAAAATGTCCGTCAGGTAAGTCTACAAACGTCGTCATGAAACAGTCATAACAATTCATGATCCTTGAAGAAAAGAACATACTAAGCTTTCCATTCTTATACACGCTCTTCTTGTCAATTTAGACCTAAAAAGTAAAGCTATAAAGAACTGGAATATCTTATGTAACTGTGTACAACTGGAAAAATATAACATACTACTGACTGGATTGAACATGAAAGTTCCTTCATATCTGCCGTAGGTACTTAGCTTGTTTTTTATTAAAGTTAAAGGATTTTATTTTTAAAGAGTGCAAAAATTATTTCTACGTACGGCCATCTCAACTGACTTGATTTTCCATAAAATGCAACATTGAGCAAACAGAACGATGCGTACGAATAATAAAAACGTAATAAAAGAAGAGTAACTGAACTGTTTCCAGAAAGAAGAGGGACAGTGACATCAGCTGACCTGCAGGCTGGACATCTGTGTGCGGAATCTTTTTCCACTGTTGTTGGCTGCAGGTCCGCACGAAGGTCTTTGGCTAGTTGTGCTAGAAGCGGGTGAGTTCGGGTTGCTATCATGAGATGCGTCAAAGTCATCTGCATCTGTTCAGGTAGAGTTTTTTGACGGTGTGTCATTTTATATAAAAAATGTTCAACTAATTGAACCTCCTCGTCAATGGTCATCATAGTTTTTTTTGTTATTTACCAATTAAAAGCATACCTGTGCACGGCACTGGATTCAATTATCGTGAGGAAAATTGTTTGCATGTTTTTCGTTCATTACAGCAACGATACTACAGTTCACATACTTATGTATATTTAAAAAAAATGTATTTAATGATTATGGAAATAAAAGTTTCGGAACGTCCATTATAGAATGCATTTCAAAGTTATTATCCCTTGGATTTGGATCTTCTGAACCGTGTGAACTATTGGCTAGTACGGCAAGTTATAATAATGTCTATAAGGTTATTGATCTAGTAAATAAGTCTAAAGAGGGAGAACATAGCTACTGGAATTGGCCAAGTTAAGTATAAATGCTTTAATATATACTTAATAATTATATACGTGAGCAAAGAATTAGAACCCAATAAGAAAGCACCATAGAAAGCACCTTCTGTTATCATAGCTAGTGCGGTGCACAGGTATAAGGGTAAAAAATACATTCAACAAAAATAACAACGACAAAAACCAAGAAATGCTAACTACAGAGAGGACAGTAGGTCGGGCTTACCAGACAAGTAGTCGTGAGTATCGAATGAGTCCATAGTATCCATTTTAGTCATAGGTAGAGCCCGGCTAAGGTCAACGGGCTTACTCAGGTCCAGCGGTAGTTCGCCCGTGGTTTCTGTGGCTGGCGGTGAGGCTAGTTCACTCTTGACAAGTCGAAGGTCTGCATGGGAGGAAGCATCCGCTCGACCGTTGTGACTAGCAGCTTGGACCTCTTGAGCGTACCTCTTGAGGCTTTCTTCGTAGAGTTTCTTGAGTGAGTTTTCAAGTTCAGCATGGGTGGACAAAGAATGCAAAAATGTTGGTGTCATTATGTTGGGGGAAGGAGAAGTAGGAGCAGCACCAAAAGAGTTAGTTGCAGTTGCACCGAAACTAATAGGAACTTTTGTATTATCACCCAGTGGCGATGAGGCGGAATCGAACTCCTCATCAGGAAGAGCATCGATATTTATATCTCCTTTGGTATACTGGTCAGCATGTTTGGCGGCTAAGTGCGTCTCAAGTGCCGACTTCACTTTGAACAGAGCTGGACAGAAGGGACAACGTTTATTAATGACTTGTGCGTGTGCTCGGAACTGACCCTTTCTCTCACGAGCACGAGTGTTTTGGAACCAGACTTGAACCACTCGCTTCTTCAGCCCAACCTCACGTGCAATCGTTTCTAGCATCTTTCGACTCGGATTACTCTCAATCTGATACTTTTGGTAGAGATAATCTAGTTGTTCTGGGAGGATCGTCGTTCTCAATCTTTTGTCTCTTGGCTGATCATCTTTGTCATCATCAGTCTGCTCATCTGCAGACCATTTACGCTTAGCTGTCGCATCTCCAGCAATGCTACTAGCAGCACTATGTGACTGACTCTGAGACTGTTGACCAGCTAAGATCAATTCACGATTTGAATCCTTTTGCTGTTGTTGCTGCTGCTGTTGCTGAGCAGCCTGCTGTTGTTGATGTGCATGCTGTTGCAGGATTCCAAAGGGACTGTCAGGTGAGTATGATGGAAATAGATTTGGATTCATAATATGGACAATTTGATGTTCCCGCCACAAGTCATATCTTGGGAACATGAGATTACATTTTTCGCATTGGAATGATTCATCTTGACTCTGATTATTTTTGAGGTCACCACTAAACATTGAAGCGGAGTTTGCATTTGCACTTTGATTAGCCATGATAACAGATGAGGATGTTGCCGAAGGACTTGGACCACAGCTGGAAGTCAGTCCTGAGACGTCAGTCACAGTGCTGGAGTTGGAGTCTTCTGAGGACATTGCTGCAGCCACCTGAGCAGCAGCCGCTTGAGCCTGTGCAGATCTTTTGGCATCCTCCTCTTTGAAGCAATGTGTTTTTTGATGCCGTATGAGCTCATAGTAGCGTTGGAATACTAACAAGCATTTCTTACATTGATAATTGAGCCCTGGGGTACGTTGAAACCTCCCGGCTCCTTCCTCCGTTGTGTCTACCGGGGGTTGATTCTCATAGACTTTCCTAGCTTTTTGGCGGGCATTCTGAAACCAGACGACAATGACACGTGGGCTGAGATTCAGAAGCTTTGATAGATACTCTAGGTCATCATCTTTTGGGTAAGCATTATTCTCAAAAAATTCTTGCAACACTTTGATCTGATAATCAGTAAACCGGGTCCGGTTAGCGCGTTTACCCGACGACACGCTCTGATTCGCACTATTTGGAAGAGGAGGTGATGCCATGTGAGGGTCAGACCGACTGCTCCCTGGACTGTTCATTGAAGCGACGGGAGATGCAAGAGATAAAAGGCTTGTATTAGGAACTTGACTTGGAGTGGCAAAATTGTTTACCTTAGGAGGCGGTAGCATTGACTGCTGAGAAGATGCGTTTACATCCAATGGAATCATTTGAGAATTTATCAGGGACGTCAAAGTAAGGCTGTTAGGTGAGGAACATGCGTTGATCTCTGGAATTGTAAGAGATGGGACAGAGGAGGAACGAGCTTTTGGTGTACCCGTCGACGACAGACCACCACCAGCATTTAAGCAATTAGAACTCCCTTTGGATTTCTGGGACTTCTTCCGATGATGCTCTTCTTCCACCTTGGAGTCCGACTCGGACCCGTCACCAGTACTATTATCATGATTGAACAGTTTCGTGTCCATCATTTCCTGCTGATGCTGTATACTATTCTTCCGCTTAACTTCCACTTTATTCGGCAATGGAGTTGACTGTAACTCGTACTGCTTCAGCTCCTCAGCATTCAATGGCATCACTTTAGCTTCTCCTGTCTTCTCATACTCTTCTAAATTGAGAGTTGTCGACGGTGGGTTGCTAAAATTATATGGCGAGTCCTTATTTCGTTGCCGCTCTTTGAACAACGTGTTACGGAACCAATGCTTAATCACTTTAGGTGGGAGTCCGCTTTGCTGAGCCATTTGCTGGATCTGATCTTCACTTGGTGAATTGTTTATATCAAAATGAGCCCTCAGGATTTTTAATTGATCGTCTGTAATCCTTGTCCTTGCTCGTTTCTGCTGAGCCGTACCCGAACTTTGCTGTTGTTGTTGCTGTAATAGTTGCTGCTTAGCCAACATTGATGGATCAATCGGCTGTTGGAACATTTGGGACTGATTCGCATTCATTGCATTCATGTTCATGGGTTCGAAAGGTGGGGGCATCATCATAGGTACAAGTGGTGGTTGTAGGTTCATGGCTGCTAAAGCATTGACATTGAGGCCGAGTGGAAGTGCCATCCCTAAGCCTGCCGCCATCATCATAGGATTGATCATGGGATTGAAATGCTGTAATTGCGATGCTGCCATGGCATTGAGAGCTGCCTGAACGTCATTCATATGCTGTGCTAATGACATTGGAATGTTAGAGCCATGTCCGGCTACAGCTGAGGAATTGTTTCCACTTACGGAATCAGCACTGGAGGCGGGTGTGGTTGAAGCGGTTGGAGTGCTTGGTGCGGTAGGATTCATAGTGGGTTGCTGGGGCTCTGGTGCTTTGCCTGCTACTGGGGTTTCCTTTTCCATCTCAACATCCATCTTTTCCGCGACCTCGGAAGCAGCTTCAACCTTCTTGGCATACTCGTTTCTGAAAGCTTCAGCAAAATTTTCCAGTATCTCCATTGAAACCACATCTTTGTGTATCTCTTCACAATGAGCTTTCAAAATCCATACACTGGAAAATTCTTTCTTACAGTATGGGCAGGATGACTTGGCCAGTTCAGGGAACTCCTTGAGAATCTGATCATCGGAAGAAGGCTCCTCGTCCTCCTCTCGCTTGATACGCTTCTGATGGAACTCATTAAACTGCATCACAATCTCAAAACCATAGCTCTCCAGAAGATGTTTGTAGATTTGAGATGACTTTTTACTAGGCATGATGAAACGCTGGAATTCCTCAGGTGCAGGAGACGGCGAGGGAGAGTTTGTCATGTTTGAGGGATGTAAGTCGTTCACCAAGGAAGTGTTTGGTGTAGACGAGGAGTTAGGTGAAGGTAGTGGAGGGAACAGAGACATTGAATTCTGGAACATACAGTATAGATGTTGATGGGTTAGGAGCTGTTCTTGCGAACTACAAACGGTGTTACACCGGGAACAGGAGTAGGTTTGGGGAGAGGAGGCGGATATTGCCGGTGAACCTGATGATGCATTAGGTGGAGTGGAATTCTGACTCTGAGAACTACTAGGACTACTTGATCGACCTGGTGGTGTTGAGAATGTCAGCAACTGATCCCCCTTCGGACTGAGCATCTCCTGAATGAGCTTTTTATGCTGATCTTGTAGCTTCTGTGGCTCCGGCTGCTCAATAAGAGGTTTACTCAAATCAATTTGTCCCGTTAATGCCAATTCTTGGAGTTTGGAAGCTCGAGTTTGATGAAGAACAGACCGCATATGAATATCTAAAGTGGACCCTTGACTGTATGCTACTTTGCAAATATTGCATTTAAATGGCTTTTTATCATCATCTTCGCAAGGTGAGGATGAGGCTGTGGAGGGTGCAGTTGCAGTGGCCGTGGATGTGGCATTTGAGTTCGCTGTAGCTGTGGATGCCTTACTGGCAGGACTGATTAGATGGGTAGGAGTTGGAATGACAGCAGTCGTGGCCATTGATGTTGGCACTTGATTTAGGAACTGTTGTTGCTCTTGCATGGCCCGCTTCAATTTATGCAAGTGACTCACAGAATTGTAGTGAACCAGAAGGATATTTTTCTGCGTGAAGGATTCTTTACAGACTTCACATTTGTACGGACGGTTAGGGTCCAAATATTTTTCCATAGGATAACTCAACTTCTCACCTTTTCGATGCAACAGAGTCTTATTATGACTGGTTAGGTAACTCTGCCGGGTGAAGGCAACTTTACATCTATGACATTTATACTTCCTATTAGGATCATTGTAACTATCCTCGGCCATTGCCTGAGTGTTCAAGTAGTCTTCGAAGAGCTGTTGATCTTTCGAGCCCATAGAGTCGTCGTTACTGTCTCCGTCTCCGCTCTCATTCATACCCATCTCCTCCATTTTGTCACCTGCCATATAATCGTCTCGATTGTCATCCTCCAGAAGCATCTCCTCCTCACGAGCACTCTCCTTTTTCAAGAGCTCAGTTGTCGCTGGATCCAGAATTTGTCCACTCAGCCCAGCCAGGAGTAAAGGATTGTTTGCTATACTCTGCTTAAACTGTTGCAGTTCATCTTCTGAAAGTTCCGTATGTGATGTCTCCACATGCTTCTGAAGTGCTACCAACGAACGAAAACTTCGTCCACATAGACAACATTTTGATGCATCTCGGATTGCATG
This sequence comes from Lipothrix lubbocki, assembly GCA_034696945.1. NCBI lineage: Eukaryota > Metazoa > Arthropoda > Collembola > Symphypleona > Sminthuridae > Lipothrix > Lipothrix lubbocki. Next base: position 165,108 of record JAQGAK010000009.1, on the reverse strand, counting down.
GTATTGGGAGTGTAACTGGAGCTTTTCTAAAGTCTTGAATGCCAAACTGCATTGATTGCATCGATATTTGTACACATGCTTCTCAGACACAGACATTGCTTGTTTCCCTCTGTTATGAATCTCCCGGAAATGCATATGTAGACTAGGAGCAGTGGGGAAGTACTGATTGCAACCTTTTTTCCAACAAAGGTAACCAGGTCCACCAGGTGTTTGCTTAATCTCAAGATGCCCCAACTCATTCTGATGAGAACAGAGCTCATCCAGAGTACGGAAACATTTGGAGCAAGTCTGGCAACGGAACTCATCATTATCGATAGCATCCTCAATACAACTCTCACTCTCTGATTTGTCTTTGTCTTCGTCATTTGAATCACTTTTCAAGTCCGCTGAACTCGTACTCTGATTATTTCCCGCTCTTCCTGTCGTATTTAACCAATGGCTCTGATTCACTAACATTAATAACCGTTGGAGTCCTTCCGAGTTAACACTATGAACTTGCATCACATGTGACTCTAGCTTCATTCGGTCCGAACATATCTCTTGACACAAGGGACAAGTCATACCTTGAGATGCGGGGTCAGATTTAGAGTCGGGTGAACTGGATGTCCTGGGTCTGGAGTGATGAGATGACTGCTGTTGATGATGATGGTGTTGTGCAGAGCTACTGCCAGAACCAGCGGATAAGTCCGAGCCCGAATGTTGAGATGCTATATGTGCCTGCAGTCTAATTTCCGATTCAGCCGAAAATGTACAGTAAGGACAAATGAGATCACCATACTCAGCCGACGATTCCTTTTCAAGAGCATTCTTCAGTACACTCAGAGCCCGACTTTCCTCTTTCTTTATCTCTTTAGTATCTGTTGGAAAATTATTATTTTCAACTTCAACAAAACCATTCTGGAAAATTCACCACCACCTTTAATTACTAATTTTATGTTTCTCTCATCTTCACTATGGTTCTTATAAACAGCTATCTAGTAGATTGCAATACTGGTATACCCGAACTTCACACAATACTTATATTGTGCTTGTACGACTGCCTCCACTGTTTTCAAATGTGTAAACAGACAGGAAAAAAAATCTATCCGCCCCTAAATCATTATTACGTCTGAGAAGCGCTTGCCTTGTCTCTTCATTTCTCTTTCCTTAAATTACGGACAACGAGGGAGCCTCACAATATTCCTGTTCTTATTAATTTTCTTGTGCCTTAGCAACGATGATGCACACCTTAGGACTAAGTACTCCTAAAGTATTATTACAGTAGTTGTGTAATACCTGCGCGAAAACATTATTCGATTCTGCTTTTAACAGCATTTTCAAACATTTCACTTTGTGATAAGAATATTTTTATGGATTATCCTCTATACGGGTTTATCCCTATAGTCATCTCTTTCAATGCATTACAACTCCTTTGGAATATATAATGACTACTTACAAGCAAACTCTAGTCTTTCTCATCACATTAATACCAAGGATTTGACTAAAAGGAATCACTACTTGCAGCATATCTGAATTACTTTTGTAGCAAGAGGTAATTTCTATCTAAATTTATATAAGGTGACTGTGAAGTTCTGTACAGATATAATTAATACTTGTAAGTATAATTTCCCTCGTAGTCGGACAGACATCACTGTTCCCAATATGTTTTTCTTGTATAAAATTTCTGAATCAAACCTCAACTCTTGCATTTAAAATATGTAGTGTTATATAAACATATAAAACAACGTTATAAAATTGAGAATTATACAACAGCTCAGTAGGTATTGTTCTACGGTGCTCCCTACCTGTATTAAAACCAAGGTTTGATCTACCTACACAACCCTAGTATAGTAGTGAATGCTCCGTAGTGTTATACGCTATTCACACTATGCATGTTCCAAAAAAAACTCGTAACAAATAGCAGACATTTTTTCCTTTTCCTTTTTCAGCTCCCACAAACATGATCACGAAAATGAGATTACATATCGCTGTGGAGTTTGAAAGAGAATAGGGGAGAGAAGTTATAACCACAGTGCTAACTTATATTTTCAACCATAATTACATCTTTCCATAAAGCATGAATTTACAAAGTGCAATTCAGGCACACATGCTTATTCGTCGTGCTGTGCGTTCGTCTATATATGTTGGTTCACGTTTCTGTATATTGTTACATGTAGTTAAATATGTTACCATGTGTATTTTCCATGTTGCTAAATGTATTTGATATATTTTTAAAAGTGTTTTATATGGTTTTACATGTGTCGCAAACGCTTTTATAAGTGTTGCCTAAGTTCTTTCATGCGTCGTATATGCTTGTACATATTTCCTCCACGTTTTGAGTATAATAGTTGTAAGAAAGGGAATCGGTAAGTACAAAACATAAGTATGAAATGGATTAACTTCTTTTTATGAGCAGTTTACTCTTTACAACCCCTGAGTCTACACTGAATTTCCAAACCCACAACTTCGCAAAAGATTCTTAAATATTAAGATTTAATACAGCTTTCGTAGTATTTAAGCAAACTTTATTGCCTCGGCTTCTCCACAGTTCGTCAAACATGCTGATCATGTAAACTGTCTTGTGACCAAATAGAAATAGAAAATGACAGCGTTGAAACATTCAACGTGTAATAACCCATGGGAAGTTATAATGCTGCAATTGAAAGAGTCAGCAGGCCATAACAGCAATGAAGAATAAGTGATATCAGGTACGATAGTCCGTTTTGCTCGCCAAAATAATCCGTACATTTAAACGTTGTAACATACTGAATACTCATGAGCGGTTGGTATACATACATATTCATTACAAGTCTGTGGATGTGTCTGTATATTTAAAATCTGGTTGTTGTACAACACGAGCTTATGTATCTACATGAACCAAACGAATCTTTGTTCTTCTGTACCTACCACATGTAAACGGATTGGTTTGCACTTGATGTTTAATTCATAGCGGCACAACTCACTTGATTTTCCCTAGTATGGATTGTTTCTCTAACGAAAGCACCAATCAGCAGGTAAACAAAGGTAATTGATTGCTGAAAAGGCAAACTAATATATACGTAAGAAATACTGAACGATATAAAGAGAAACGTTTATAAAGAAATACATGTACACAGATAAACACAGCACCCCGTAGAGTGACTCGCTTCTTCCCACTCAAAGCCCTATAAAATCTAGTATTATATGGTGTATCAATGTTGTAAAAAGGACAAAAACAGTTCACATTACTTCTATAATAGTAAATAACTCGTCTATTTGTTTAAGGCAATATCCTGTACTTAACTTGGTTATAAAATGCCTTCTTCTCCCTTAAATTTACAATAATCACAAGTGCAGAACGCTGTTAGAATCCTTAAAATCTCCCAGGCCAAAATTAAAAGTTGTTGAATGCACCAGTGAACAAAAGAGCCTTATTAGTCTAGTTAAGCAGAGATGAGGGCGAGTAATGCTTTGAAAAAGAGTGACACTTGACAAAATATTAATTCCTTTCAGGAAAGTGTCATGAATTACATTCAATCCTTCCTACTTGCAACCACGGCGACATCGATATATTCTACTTACAACGACGACGTCAATACTTTAGTTTCTCCTTGAAATGCAACAGCTACATCCAAATTCTGTTCTTCCAATTTCTGTCTTCGCTGCTCGCAACGACAGCGTTAATATTGTATTTTACTTGAAACGACGACGTCGAACTTCCTACTTGCAATGACAATGTTAATAATATGAAAACGCGGTTATATTCCAAAACGTTAAATAATCATATGATCAGGAAAGTACATACTTGTTAGAGAGGAGCATTCATTCTCAAAAATGAATATTGAAAAGATGGTGAATGGGGAAAGAAAATGAGACACACGAGTTATTTCCTAATTGAGAAGGGGTTACCGTCACGTTTGCCTGACAAAATCGATACATGCATCTATCTATACAAAACTATCATATATGAAATTTATTTCTGAAGCTGCTATTATAAAGTTTTAATAGCTGTTCATCATTTTCGTTATATATAGATAAATGCATCGGTAGTGAATCGTACGTATATATTAATATTGTAATACTAATCCGGCAGATCCAGCTGATCATCCTGCATACCTAATACTATTATGTCTTAAGTATTATTCATCTAATTCATTAAATTCTAAAAATATATGTACTGTTATCAATATCATGATGCACATCACACAGAGCCAAGTTCTCAAAAAGCTGCATGTCATTTTCTCACTTGCATTTAGCCTGTGAGCTCCTACAGTGCGTGGGACCGATAGACAAGAACATCGAGTGGTGAAATTAATTTGTATGGCATCTAAAAACCCATTAACAACTCAGGAGCGGTTTCTCTCTCATCACATCGCCACATCATCAACACAGAGACAGACAGACACACACACACACACACACACGAATAAGAGACCTAACTATTAACCATTAGACAGCGATACTTGAACATCTAAGCACGGCTAATTGTAAATGAGTCGGAAAAGAAAAGGCTGAATGGACCTCTGCGCAGATTAGAAACGGCCAAGACAATGACGAACGGCTTCTGTGAAGAAAACGACATTCATGATTCTTTTCTTTTACGCATCTCCTCAATTCCCTTCCTTCTCTCTCTCTCACTCTGCTCCTTTTCATTTGCTTGGCTCCACGCATGCATGCTTTTGTACTATTCCTATAGACGACAGATCTAACGAGTGATAGACCCTTCCTTACTGCAATTCTCATTTCCCCCTTCTCTTCCGATATCATTCCTACAAACTTTGTAATAACAACGCAATGCAAAAAAGACTATCATAATCCAGTAGATGATACTACATTTATAATTGTGAACAACATTATACCCATCATGTACAACAATAAAAATAATGCACCTACCAACGCAAAACTTCGCAACATAGTCACAGTTAAGGTAACCATAATAAATATTAGTAGCAATTCATTACAAATTTTTAGTTAGCAGCAAAAGGACGAGTAAAATTGAATACAAAAACAATTTATTCTTCTCATCACTGAACACTATGGTCCACACATTATTGCGACGTCCTCCCTGAACCTTCAAAGTCATGCCTTCATGGCTTACCTACCTTCTTATACTACTTGTAAGAAAACTCGCAGCAGAACTACATATAAAGGCTCACTTATGAAAAGAAAAAATATTGAAGAGAACAAGAGTAAAAGTTTAAAAGATCTTTTGATAAAAATGTGTAAATAAATGCTTGCGCACCATTGCGGCAAATGCATTAGATGATCCTACATGGAGATTATTGTTATCCATTTCAGCTTTCGTCTCGCCACGTTTTGTATTTGAAAAAGAAACTGTTTTGTGTACACATATTTTGGGGATGTGAGGGAGACGAATTCTAGTAATATACGGGATTTCCTACATAAACTGCAATAATATAAGGATTTCGTACTACATGACGTACGGGATTTTACGTAGAAACTATAGGATTATATATACAAAATGGATATGAGTACAGAACATGCATATGAAATCTAGTAATATGAAGGGCAAAATACAAGAAATCGAGCACTATGAGGGACAGAAATCGGACGGAAATTCAAATGCTTACATACCACCCCATTTTTTATTACCCTTCTTCCTAGGTTTAGTATTCGAAACTCTTGTCATAGGGAAAGGTTCTGAAATTTTTCTTTTTAACATACAACTCAGGGAAAAGCCCGCATTAGACAAACACGGTTCTCAGGTATTATTTTGTGAACTTTTGATGTGCAACGTTTTGCCCGACAATACCTGCCGTATATCACTGCCAACCAGTTTCATATTGCCATTCATCTTGTAAACACTTGGCATGAGAAGCTTTCGAAAAACACAGACAACACTACATGTGGCACTTATGTCACCGCTTTGCCTGGCTACTGCCATTCTAATACTAAGTCGTCACCATACGCTGTACAAATTCTCTTGTTCTTTTTCTAAACGCTCTGTCTCTCTCTTTACCACCTTGTGGAACAACGGCCGGAGAATTCTAAGCTTAATGGTTTACTATAACTTTCGAGCTTAAACCTCAAGTACAGAGTATAGTTTCTATGTATCTGCTCATTTTTGCTGTAGGTTTTTATAGTTTCTATGTACTCACCATTCGCAAATGTAGAGACAAGGCAAACGCACCTAACATTTAAGTCGTCTATGCTCACTCACTCACTGAAATATTTATGATCCGACCTTAACAAATGATTATTTCTAACACCATGCCCATTTGCTACTATGGGAAAACACGCTGTGCATTATTTACCTTCAAACATTTCTATACTTCAAAAAACACAGTCGAAAATATCTAATGTGTCTACGTAAATCCAAATATCGCCAGGAGTGAGTGAGAATATAAGAACTTTATACCAATATTGCAATACAACGCTGACTATTCATTTCTGGACTTAAAAGATTTAAAAGCATGAGATCTTTTGAATAATAGACAAGAGAAGTGAATTAAACATCATCATATAAAGTACCTTGGTCATTGTAGAAATTCGGTGAGACTTCGGCAGAATTATTATTATGACCAGGTGAGTCAGACTCTGGTTGCTCAATAACTCGGAAGACTTGGGTGAGATCTGGTTGGCCGTCTTTACCTTCGGCTCGTCGCTGAAGACTATGCAACTGCTCTAGTTGAAGGTGCTTCAGGGATCTAAAAATACAGTAAGGCTGGTTAGTTCATGGAAGAATCATTATGAGGACGGTGATTTAAAAATAGCTTGGGAAGCGAATTAACTAGGAAGGTAAACATGAAGTAATGTATAGGAGAATAAAGTTTCAACAGGAAAATTATGGAAATGAAGTCCAAGTTTATAATATTGTTCGATGAGGATGCTGGGAAAATGGTAATGATGTTGGAGGGTGATGTGAAGGCGTAGAGGAAGGAGGTATGGAGCAAGTGTGAAGAGTGACCGTAGTTGATAATGAATTAGTGATGGGAGAGAGGAAAGAAGGGTATGTGTGGGGATTTGAGAGCATAAAAACGATGGTAGTGATTGAACAGGAGATTTTATTAGAGTGATGGTGGAGTTGTGGGGAAGGTAAGTAAGAGCGGCTGGTAAGTGAAAAGTAAGACGGTGTATAATATGGTAGTGTAAGTGGATGGGAAGAGGATTACCTGGTATGTTGTAGAAGCTGGAGCTTGACACGACTTGTAAAGCCACAGAGAGCACAAGCATAGATGCGGGCATCCTCATGGATGCAAGTCTCCTGTGACTGGATATGTCGGAAGATGAGAACGGAGATTTCATGGCGTTGATGAGCAGCATGGAGCTGAAGTTTGTGAGCAGAATTAGTGTAGTAGTCACAGGCATTGCAGCGTACCTGGATAGGGTTGGACATACTCAAGTATTTCAATTTCCATTCATTGCGAGGACCACCTTCCTTGATGTGATTGACATGCTGTAATCTCTGGAGATGTTTGTCGGTTTTACAATGGAGCTGAAAGTTGGCTTTGAGGTTGGTTTTGTAAGAGCAAAGCTTGCACATGTAATTCCCAGAGACTAAAACCAGGATTTCCTGCTCGCGTAATTTGGTTCGATCCTGAGTCAAATGATGGGAGAGGGCTTCCAGACTATCGGTATTATAGGTGGTGCAGACGCAGCATTGAAACAAATGAGAAGGATTCGGATCTGGAGGTTCGGGAGGAGGTTCCATAGTGTCTGGATTCAATCCCAAGTCCATGTGAGGAGCCAATTCTGGAGGAATGTGCGGAGGTATCTGACCACCGGTCATCAATTGGATCAGTAGAGCCTGATTATAGGCCATATCTGCCAGAGCGGCTTCCGTATGAGCAGTGGGTTTCTCACCACCACTACCTCCACTTGGCATTCCCAATGATGGATGGAACTGCAGCAGAGCGGATGGGTCGAATGGATTTTGTGCTTGAAGAGCACTGAGATGCTGCATGTGCTTGACGTTCTGCTGTAAGACCATCATGTTGTGGGTGTGCTTCTCACTAGTCATGTGAATTCGCAAATTACGAGCTACGTTAGTTTCATAATTGCAGACGTCACAGCGGAATGTCGGTTTGGGCTTAGGATTTGGTGGGGCGGATGAATTGCCACCTCCACTACCTCCGCCGGACGAGGGACTCAAACCAGCCATACTCTTATGCGAAGATGTGGGCGGTTGGACGAGAGACTCTGGAGGGGGTACACCACCATTCTGTAATTCCTGCATATTATTAAGATGCTTATCGGACTGCATGTGTATACTCAGATTGCCTTTGGTCGTCGTGGAGTAATTGCAAACTTCACAGCGGTATGGTTTGTAGCCACATGTGTAGGTTTCACCTCGGGCAAGCCTTGGATGGGGCTGACCAGCTATGCAATAGATGCATGAAGTCTCATTGTCAGGATGCTTTTCCTTCATATGAATTTCCAATGTCTCTTGATACTTGTAATGCCAGTTACATTTAGGACATTTAAGAGTCTTGCAGGAGTTTCGCGTGTGAAGACTTCCCAATGCACCCATACGCGAGGAATTGAGGATGAGTTCACATTTGGGGCAGTCTATGCCACTAGGTCGTCCATTGATGTGCTCGGGACAGACACCAATTGTGGTTCCTGTCATGAAGTTGGGTGGACCAGAAGGATTTCCTCCAACGGAGAACTGGGAACCACTAGGACTCGCATTGTTTTGTGTAGGATTTGGTGTGCTACTCGTTGGTGCAGGACTAATACTTGCTCCAGGACTCGCACTGCTTCTACCACTTGCAGGACTCTTGCGAGTTAGGTCAATGCCGGCAGCCATTCTTGACGACATGGACACGGAGGGAGCTTGCGAGAGGAGATCAACTTGAGGTCTGGGTGAAAGGAGGTCGGGAGAACTAATGGGTGAGGCTTTGGTAGTTGTTGGGAGTTGTTCATCGGAGAGACTGTTACCCGTCCGGAGGAGTAACTGAGAGGTGTGAAGTGGAAGATCGTTCAACGAGCTGCTCTGATGAAGAACACGGCTCATAGGAACTGACTGAAGATTGCTACTGGGTTGTTGAGGATTATTAATGATGGGGAATCCTCCGATTCGGTTGCCTAAGGGTTCGAGAAATGATATTAGAGGGTCTTTGTTTTTGCCGACAGCTTGGATGATGGCTGACACATTCCTCTGATTGAGAATGTCTTTTTCTTGGTCGGTGAGTATCAAATTGTGATCGCCCATGGCATGACCCACGAACGACTTGGTGTAGCCAAAAGACAGTTTACAAATAAAGCACATTAAGATAGGTTTGATAGGAACCGAAGAGCACTCCGAACTAGGAGTCTTGTCCTTTGTCACATCACCAACACTATTCGTTCTCGTCAAGTCTGTCTTCAGCTTCCCTGCTTTACTCCCTTGCTCGCCATCATCCTCCTCATCGTCGTCATCCACAGCACTAGTATCACCACTTTTATCACGAACTGTGTAGACCCTGTAACTATGCATAATTGGTATGTCAGGAACTCTCTTTTTCTCTTGCAGTAAGCTGGAGTATGCTTGACCATACAGAGCACTGTATAAAGCTGGATTTCGGGACACATAAAATGCATTCGCAATCTGCGGAATAGCTGGAATCTGCGACAAGCTCACACCTCGGCCATCCACTATACAACCTTCCAGATGGGGTACTTCCAAACTCGCGTCGTCCTCACTTAACTCACTGTCTTCTATGATGTAGGCCGATCCATCCGGATTGTACACAATTTTACCATCAAATCTTTCAACATCACTTCCCGCCGACTCTCCCGCCGGACTGTCTTGACGCATTCTCTTTGTCCCTTTATTCGTTCCTCCATGACTGATCTCTTCACAGGGTGTTTTTCGCTCATCCGTTCGATTCGGTGTCCCACACTCGAGCCTTCCTGTCTTCCTCTCGTCTGGACTTGCACGGATCGACGACGTCAATGTCTCTTCCGGTCCACCCACAACGTTCGACGTATTTGAAGGTGATGGAGTCTTCGACACCCCATCATTCGTAGCCATCGCTGGCTCTTGTGGAACCATGTTCGAAGAATCCCCAACTAGGTATTTCCAGTAATGTCCATTGTCCAACAATTCCCTTCTTGGCAACCTTGACGCATGGTGTGGTAACAGATGTGAGAAATTCGGCCTACCTTGATTCAGTCCACCACTTGAATTTAACCCACGACAGGAGGTACTGAATGTATTCGATTCTAAAGAGGCAGTTGTGGAAATCTGAGATTCATCGCCTTGTGCTGTTGCAATGGCGACGAATGCTTCCATGACCGTCTATCCCAATCACTTAAATCTTTCAGTGACCATCTCTTTACAGAGTGTACAACGGCGCCTTCAACATTATTCTTCAGTGTACTTTGCTCTGTAATTCAAAAAACCATCCCTTAATTAGCACAACCAATAGAACTTAACCATATCACAATATTTATCTTTTGCAACTGCTGCACTAAAAATGGTGATATAGTATAATCTTTTCCTTGCTTATACAGTTCTTTTGCACCGATTTATCGATTAACTTGATCGAATTGATCGAACAACCATTTCATATCCAACGCCATAAACCAACAGCGAATGTATTTGTTCATTTGCCCGAAACGGGTCAATTTTATCTCTAGCAAACTTAAAATAATGCTTTTGTGAAGTTACTTGTACCCATTTGGGTTATAAAATATGAGTACATTACATCTCCGTCCATATTAAAATTTTAAACCTGTACAATCCCTACATTCATATTTATTATCATTTCGACATGCAATTTGAAAAGCACACACGCGTACGTACATTCATCCTTCCTCGCAGTTCCGACCCGAAGGAAAATGATGCTGGATTCAGAAAAAATCCTACCCAATAAAAGCACAACCCCAATTTTGTTCATATAAATTGCCTCATTTTATATTTTTCTCTCCGTCCCAATAGTCATCAATGTATCTTCCTCAACGGGATCGGAGGAGCTTCCCACATTAAAAAAACCTTTGCACACAAGTACATTACTCATATGATACAAGTAGCGCACAATATATGATTACAATTCGGTCTGCCATTTTGTTTATTGAAAGATCATTGTAAATGGGATGCAACCGGGTGCTGCCCTTAAAAAAGGCTTTTGATTTATAGTTTACAATTTTTGATAATTTCTCGACCCACACTCTCCTATATGCCCTCCATATACATTAAGTTATCATTTCTCTCTACAATGGTTTCTGTCAATTGAACTGACAACTAAGTCATTTTAAACTCGACCACCGGACAAACTAAAAAAAGCAAATACCACTCTTCCTCTATTGGTGTAGGTATAAGGTCTAACAAGAAAAAGATGCGAGACCGCATTATAAAAAAAACTTTTTTTTGTTATTGTTCCATATCCGTTCTATATCTATACTCCCGAACCCTTATAAAAAATTCAATGAAATTTTTTTAATGGGCGTACATACTGTACAAAGATATGTGACATTTCCTAAAAGTTCATGTGATACTGTTCATTCTGTTATTAAGAGCAGTGTCTCTGTATTTATAGTAATAAGTCTGTACTAATAATACCATAATATACATATTATAAGTACACATTATTTCTATAACATTACACAAACTGCACCCATTAGATGTACAATAATATTAATTTCGGAATATAATGCATGCGTCTGTGGAATAGAAAAAAGAGATTAGAGAAACAGCCGTTCCCTTCTCTCTCCCTTCATTATTGCTACCCGATTCCCAGCAATATCTAGTAACTCACTCGCTAACACATTTATTTTACTGTTGCTGCTTAAATTGGACAAAATTTATTGCATTGTGAAAGATATAAAGGTCCTCGCCTCTAAATGGATGGACCCTGAATTATTTTTTACCTCCAAAAAACACACGCACACACGGCCCAACAAAAAAACTGGCCGTTCATCAGCATGACACTATCGCCTTTTATTTCTGATAATTCTGTCAGTAACGTTCTAATTCCGCAGTGTTTCAAGTTTAAATGGATTCAAATCACAACTATCTTTGTTGTAGCGTTTGTGTGCCGTCCCTTAAATATTTGGAGTACATAGCTACGGGGTTGCATATGCGGGGTTATTTACGTAGATAATGGGTAATGCTAGCGCTTCACAAGGATTGCAGAACATAGCTGACCGTATTTGAACAATGTTGGACTTACATAATTGCCCCATTTTGTAAACACAGCCCGTGCATGTTCAAATTCAGGAGGATGATATAGAGTGGAAGAGCATGCAACAACGTCCTATATGCACATATGAAAGGTTCGGAAATAACAAAAAGAATAATAGTCCACCCTGGAAAAACCTGCTCGTCAATCGATAACTGGAAATAAATCCACTGCCAACCCCCAAGATTTGAATAAGCTTTCATGTTGCTTACAGAGAAGATGAGAAAAAAGGAGGAAACAGTTTCCAGTACAGTATTATGGATAATGATCAGTGAATGAGTACTGACGAACGTACTATTTCTGAATCTTCAAAGGTACTGTTCCAGTTTATACAATATTAGAAGGTACTGCATCCGTGAAAATATTCCTAAATAAAAGTACACAACACTAGATGCTTGCAAGATATAACATGCAAAGTATAGTAGCTAGCAAGTAAATGATAAGAACTCACATATACAGAACATCGAATAAACAGTAATGAAAAGTCTAAATATTAGAGTATGACTCAACGGAGAGAAGCTCTGATTGCATTATGTACGGGCGGAATGAGAAACCCAAGGAAATCAATAAATAAACAAAGCAATGGATTCACATTTTCATGAAAAATAACAATTTTCCTGTGTGTGTGCGACTATACATAGTATAATAAATCAATCTACTGCTTTTCCTCAGACAACTAATACAACTCGCAAATCAACATTATGCTGGAAATGATTTCGTCACCAGCCACTTGTCCTCCTGTATTACCACTTTACATCACTTTCCTATAAATGTTACGTTACATCACTGTATACCTATTATATCTTGTAATCGCGGCAGCTATAATCTCTGTATATACATATGCCTGTTATAGCATGTATAGAATGTTCGAACTCGGGTAAATTGGATTTGATACATTCGGATGTGAAATCACTCACATATGTGTACATACACAAGCAGGACTCCACAACCTTTCCCGTGGCTTCGGTACATAAATCTAGGGTTCTCAGTCCGATTGGTTATCTACCACAGTGTAATACATTGTATGTGTTGTAAAATCCTACATGTATTTAACTACACAACAGGACGGAGATTGGGGTTTATCACATGCATTTGATTGTTACACATATATACGGAAAGTAACTATCTAGCAACTGGAAGCATGTTGGGGTTGAAATCATGTTTGTGGGCTAGTTACATGAAAAATAATATGGACGGGTCTGCATACATGCGTAATATATGACATTATTGTCTGGAAATTTATAAGCGTAGCTAATACACTATGGAAGACACAAGGTAGTGAGATATATAAACAGTGAGTGTAGATTCATGTGGATTTCAATCCGAAAGAAAACTTATTTCATGTCCTGCTTTTCCCAGTAATTACACTCCGTCACAACCATCGGTTGATTCCAAGCTCTTTCAGGAAATACGAGAGACACATGAAATAAACAGAATTACAGGCATGAATCGTCGGTCATTACATCATCGGCGAGACTATACTCATGAAGTTCTGGTTTTGTGCATGTGGAGTCCCGATGCATTTAGTTTCTATATTTGTATTTAGTTTTTATGAGAGTATTTGTATTTAGTTCCTGAGTATTTATTAGAGTATTTTTGTATTAGATTTTTGTATTTGGCTCACACATTAGTACGAGTATTAGATCCTCGACAAGTATTAATACAAGAGCTACATGAGCATTAATGTATGAGTTGATGCACGAGTCTTTATGCATGACTACAATAAACATGTCCTCCTTCCTTTTCCACGAAACAAAAACTCGTACGTAAGCTTCCAGGGTATTACTATAGAAAGAGGTACACAATGCTATATACTTATGGCGTCTGTTTGTGTGTGAGGATATTATTATTTCTGTAGTTTATCCCAAGTGTGTGCTACTGTTGTTCTCTTCTGCCATATATTCGTTAGTGTATTCACCGCCATACAACAACTGGTTTCGCTCATTCATTCTTTTTGGATGGCAAATTAATACAACGACAACTTGTCTCTTTTGTCTTGTGACACGAAAGCTTAAAATAAGGCCAAATACAATCTGTAACCGCAGCTTGTTACATTGAATTGGAAACCCACCTACAATCATTATCATCATCATCCCCATCCTGAGAAATTGATGTTACAACCAGAACCTACAAGAATACATATTTTTAGGTAGATACAACTACTGTTGGAAACAGAGAACGCCACATGGACGCCACCACAATTCATGTCCCAAAGAGGATAGAAAAGAAAAAAAATTTCAGCATAATAAATTGCATATATTCCCTTTGAATTTACACATCTCTAATTGAAATTCTCACAGAAAATATATTATCAAAGTATTAAGTGTTCACAATGAAAAGACGAGAAAAAATGCCTTTCAAATCTACAGAATCGAATTTCTCACTACTCTCTCCCGTTCTGTCTGTCTTTCCTCTCTTGTGTTTCTCTCTCTCTCTCTCTCGCTCATTTTAACTCAATGCTTAATAATTTCCCTTTGATCCTTTTCTTTTTCTCGTAGTTTTGTGCAGGATGGAGGAATCCATGGTTATATATTACTTTGGAATGTTTTTTGTTGTTGATTTGCTTGGACGTTAAAACTAAAAGTCCTCCCTCAACAGCATATTATACCTGTAATAGCTCCTTACCACACAATGCTTCTCTGGCTTTGTCCCTTTAATCTCTTGGTGGAAGTGCCAAAGCCTCAGCATTGTAAGTAGCTTCCACATTACAAATAGCTACGGGTAGAGGACATAGGACTATATATAGTTTAATAGAGAAGACATGTTAAATTTGGTGTGAATTATTTCTCTCTCCCCTTGAACTGCTGTGTAGGACATGGCTAATTCGTAAATTACTTTAGCGTTCGAAAATAATAGCATCAAACTCGCATCTCAAGTAATTTCACACTGAAATGTATGGGCTCTCAGGTGACGAGATATTCACCACGGATTTCAAAAAAGACAATCTCTTGCACAATATATCAAGTCCAATTTTATAGAGAAAAGGAACTTTAGGAGGGCTATAAAAACCTAGAGAGATATCCATGCCTCCATGGATCTATCGCTACTTTATCATCACCTTTACTGTATGCACAGCTCAGAAAATAAGTTTTTGTGACAACAAGACAAGAGAGTAGCGAGAGAGAGAGAGAGAAGGATAGGCAAGAGAGAAGCAGTGAGAATAGAGTAACACGAAGGAAGAACAACTAAGACGACAACTCACACAGTCATACTCGACAACTCAAAATCTGTGAACCATACAATAATTGCGGGGATAATTTTCCAAACCAATCATGCATTCGGTGCAGGACTCATTATTTTAACTTTTATCTCTATGTAATATACCCCAAGTTTTTTTCACTTCATACTTGCTAGATTAACTATCGTGTTTTTCCTCCATCTATTTTTTCACTCTTTCTTATAATACTTCCACTTATTGTTATATTCCCTTACTATTGCATTATGCTTCAAGTTTTAACGTTACTATTTTGGTGATAATCTTCGAATCGCTATGTTCTCCTATCATTATCCCTGTACATAGTTCAAACCATTATTATTACTATGAACTGCTTATTACTATACATTTTCATTATATCTTCAGCTATTCCTATACACTTTCATTGTAGCCATACACTTGCATGATTAAAGCGCAGTAGAAAAGGCAAAAATCCTACACATACATAGGTGTATTCAGAACATTATGGAAATGAAGTGTAATATCAAGCTAAGTAGTTTTAAGTTTCAACATTATCTACACCATTTTATGATGGAGATACTTGTTGGATGTTGGGGATGGAGGGAAGACAAAGTAGAAAAAGCTACATCAATTTGAATGTATTTATAACTTGTTGTGAGTGAATAGAGGAGATCAGTCAGCTCGTTCGCCTTATTATTATTTTTATTATACTGTCATTAACTATATATCTAGCAAGGTATGACGATTCACAATTCAATTTCAATGTATGTCTATTTTCTTGTCTTTCTCTCCCGCTCGCTTGTAACAATGCAAATTATCTACAGCACGTTACCTTGTTCCTCTCTCCCACTCATTTACTCTCGCATACAATGTTATACCATTTGCTCGTATACCTTATTACGATCACTTGCTCTTCTCTTGTAAATTTGCTCGCGTATACAGTATAATCATTTGCTCCTCCAATGTATTACCATTTGCTCGAACAGTGAATTATCATTTACTCACACAGTGTATTACCATTTGCTCTTGCAGGGCTCTACACAACAGAATTATCACTATTTGCTCCTATACAGCATCACGTTTGCTTGGATTCCCTCTGCAACGTACTAAACCTTGTAGTAGTCAAATGTAAATCTAGGCAGATTTAGAACTAAATAAATTCCCCTGTTACGTAGCGCTAACCAAGCAACCATTTTAATCCTCTTGATGTCATTGGCCACAAAAATTAATCACCGGATGCATGAACAAAAAGTGCTCATGAAGCCAGACTTAATGAGTGTATTTTTTGCCATCAATTCTTCACTTAATTGCCTTCGAGTCTCTGTTTTGCGTCCCTCTTGAATCAAACAGTTTTTCCGTGCTCAACTTAATGCACCAACCACGATTACCCATAACTTAGCTATTTAATGTCCCTACAGATTAACCAATTCCCTAATATTATGTCAGCTACCGAAAACTTTGTCTCAATTTTTGCTTCGTTGGGGAGAACTCAGGCCAACTATGTCATTCAAGCTAACTCTGGTATGCACACTGCTACTTTTACACCAACTATAAAAGGCTCAAAAGCTAACTCTGCCATTAACAATTACTTTGGCAATACACATACACTCGCATGTGACAATATTAGTGCTCCAAAATGCGAAAATTTCTGTCAATGACAATGTTGAGTAGTGTAAAAGTGAAACTAAATTTAATTGACTGTAGGAGGTGACACTTAAATCTGCACGACGTGGTTGGGATTTGCTAGCTGTAAGTACGTACAGCAAATTCAAAGCAAATCCATAACCCTAGATATATAGTTTGATTGTATTTCCAAAAGTAAATTTTATTTAGCATATGAACTGCTATGCAAATGTGGAAATGAACGTTACATAACCATCTAAGATCTAACGTATGTGGAATCCTTAGTAAAACATTAACGCATTTTGTACAATAAAAAATGTACGGTTTACAATGCTTAAGTGCACATTACAACGTAACCGTCTGTAATATACCACAGACATAACTGAAAGGAAGGAAAGGTGAGGTAGACCGACTGATGAGTGAAATGTACACACACAGTAGCACCATACATACAGCCATACTTTAGTTATTTAGTAGAAGTGAGCTCTCAAATGGAGAAACCACACAGGCGGAGATGAAAAGCGATATATACTAGGGATAGATGATCGACTCTGCTTGCATGGAAGCAGCTTTGACAATCAAAAGGCAGAAAGCTACGTAACCTTTAATAGAATGGTAACAATTACAGTAGATCATTGCAATTGTGATGTGGTATAGTGCATGCAATGTGTTTGCCTTGTGCTGCTCCTATTGCTTGATGATTAGGGGGACCTACGCTGTCGCAACTGAGTCTTTTATCCATTAATATCCTTTGCAAAGCACTATTTAGACATTCATAGAGGCTTGAATAATAAATTGATGCGGCTCATGATAGCCTCTGTATCGGACTACATCTACACTCTCCAGTCATACCATGACTATATACTGAACAAGCCCTCCACCGACGGACTACACCATTTTACCTATTACAAATACAATGTTTTGTACCTCATAACCCCCGTGCCACCACCAAGATACTCTGCATATAAATAGGTACAGCTATACATAGAAGTTACATACGCTACTATCAATGGATCGTGCATATTTGTTCATAATTCTACATTACATTATTAATGTGTATGTGAACCTACAGTACCGTGGCAGGAAAGAATGTAAAAAGGGAAGGGGTTCCTTAATCGCAGGACTTGTTCATGTAAATGGAGCAAAGCAGTAGCACGTAGTATGTATAGCATTATTGTTAATTCAAATGTTTGATGAAAAAAAACTTTTTAATAAATACTGACGCTCATTGCTGATTTCACAGCCTACAACTCCCTTCTGGTTGTAATGCCAATAATAATTATTATAATAAACGAAGAATATTGTAGAAATGAATAAAACTGAAACACTTTTAAAGCATCAAATCTGCATATAGATCAGGTTAAACGTACTGTGTAGCACTTGCCTAAAAGTGGATTCAGTTGACAAAGTGAGTCAATTGAGAAGTAAATTCAGGTGACGAAGTATACATACCTAAGTGAATTCAGTTGATGAAGTTAGTTCGGTAGACAAATCGAAAGTATACCAATGCAGCGGTATAAACAGTGTGGGAGACTGAAACAGTCGAGGTGTGAGCTAATAGGACAGTATAATAGACAGTGTTTATTAATACACTCTAAGTTCCCAATACTAATCCAGTGTGCTCTCTCTTATGAGTTTAACGCAATGACGCCATTAAATTTTTAATATTAGCCATGCAATGTACTCCTATTATAAACACACCACAAAGGTGATTTTATTAATGATCCAGTCATAATCAGCCAGATGCGACATACTAGCCTACATGTGTTTTTTTCATTCCCTCTCGCCATAATTGACTTCATTTTAAACTTCCAAGGCATATATCTACAACAACAACTCATTTCATTTTCCTTTAAAAATAATTGTAATTACTGCATGTTCTACACTGTGTGTATGTTAAAGAGACAGAGAAACAGTCTTCTGGTGCTCTCATTACTACAATTCCCATATGTATTTCTCTCATTACTCTGCTAACACCATGCATACTTTCAATGCGGGGCAGCATTAATGACAAGCATACGGAGTTAATCAAACCAACAGCAGATTCTTTCGATTATTAATCTGCGCATTTTAATATTTGGACAAGCTTCAAAGCTGTGTCCACAATGTTTATCCCACTTGTTTCACCAATGCAAACGCAAAGCGAGTGTGTGACAGTTTATAATTGTTCCATCCTCACATCTAACAGCTTTTAAATATCTGCAGCTTGTAAGTAGCTTACCACATTAGAGCACACGGAAACTTATATAATCACGCCGTACTCCCAATTTCATGTACGCGTAACTGAAAATAGTTCATTACTTCTCGTACACGAAAATACCATTGAACACTCGCTATAAACTAACTCGAGCAACTCAAATAGAAATTCAGCATGTTGATGAATCTATAAGGAACCGGCTCTTGCATACGAATCTAACCTTCCATCTATAGGAAATCATCACAAAATACAATATTCTTATATGAATCCATACAGGAAACCATCCCTAGTAACTGAATCTACAAGGTGCAAAGTCATATAACGTAGATGAATCTGCATACCGTAAACTCAGGACAAGAAAATAGAATGAATATCCAGTGTCTAAAGTTTAGACATGTGTCATTAATGGGGGGAGAAAAACCCTTGCCAGAATTAGGATCCGTAAGGGACGATCAAGCAAAAGACAGAAGCGAGGCTTTAAAAGAGACGACAACTGTCTAATTAAAAAATCTATTACGCAAACGACACCGACACACTTATCTTATCCTCTGATCAATACAGAACACGGCATCACTCACGTATTTTACTCAAAAATGACACGCTTCTTAACTCATCCGTCGCAAGTCTTTGCCAGTCGTAGGCTCCTTCTTGTTTCGGTAATCACAGAAGCTACGTCATGGCTAGTGAAGCTAACGCTGCTGCTATACTGACATAGCATCCTCAGTTCAAAAACATGTATTTAACTGCTTTTCATGTCTTTATATAATAATCATGTTACTGTGAATGGTTATTCCTCTAACTACAAGTCCTAAAATGCAATCAGCCTATACTCAAATAAAGTTGTCTGTATAACAATCTACGAGAGAACAACGGTCCTACACACAAGTCACCCGTAGATTTTCCAGATCGCATAAGTACAGACGTGAGCGAGAGAGACTGGCGTAACAAATATGCCCTAACCTTCCATCTGTAATGCATGCGCTGCATATGTGAAGCATCAAAAAATATCCCATACGACTAAGAGGAATAAGTAACAAAAATCTTGGTTAGCTTCTTGTATAAATACAATTGCATACGTAAAGTATCTATATAATTTTACATGTGAATCATCTATACAATTGCATACAGAATCTACCAAAAATATATTAGTTACTCTCAGTAATATCATAAGGTGTAGCCAGAGTGTGCATTTCACGTTGTATTGCTGGTGCCTAAAAAGCAATCTGTGCTTAGGATCTCAGCTAAATGCACAATAGCACACTTCGTCAGCCTTCTAAATGCTCATGTCTGTGTCCAAAAGCGTATTTTTAGCTCAGGAGAGAGAAGGAAGCAAAGGAGAGAATCTACTAATTTTAATCCTTGTCTCTGATTAATGACTTACGCCGAAAATAAGTATATTTGAACATGCTGAGGAATGTCAACGCGTGCCGAACTAAATGCTCTATGCTTACAGAAGTATTCAACTTCACCCATTCAACTTAGATATATACATCTAGCAGTGTCTACTAGCATAACATATACTATCACTAGAATAACTTGCGTAGAATATACAACTCAACTTATTAGTTCGTCTCCCTCTTTTACTTGCATACAATGCATACCGTTCTTGCCATCAGCTGAGAGTACCTCTGATGACACTTATGAAATTTCAGAAGCTCGTTCCGCTAATTCCGCTTGCATAGCTACACTCCCAAAGCGCCGTAAAGGCATACACAAGTTATTCCTTCCAACGATATTGTATTGCCTTTTGGCTTTGCTATGCTTTAAAAATATATTTTACTGTGACAAATGATTATTTTCCTTCTTTTTAATATACACTTCAATCTTTTTTACGTTGCATTCTCCCTTCTGCTTGTATGTACGTTAATATTACCATCTTCAGGTCTTCCTAACACTACAATTGTACTGACAATCCTACTGCTCGAAAACCATGCTGCTTGCACTACACGAAAACGCAGTTGCACATACAAAACAAAAATGCTATCGTTTATAAAAAATCATATTGCTTATTCTAAACTAAACTCATACTGCTGCAACCTAACTAAACTCAAAAGCAACATTAGCGCAAGACTCGCATATGATCAACTAATAGCAGGATAATCCAAAAGTAACATATGGATTGGAGTTGCGAGTTCATTACAAAAATGCCTTCCTTCATCCCTCCGAGGGTGCCTTTCGTGTAACATAGTCT
Organism: Lipothrix lubbocki; assembly: GCA_034696945.1. NCBI lineage: Eukaryota > Metazoa > Arthropoda > Collembola > Symphypleona > Sminthuridae > Lipothrix > Lipothrix lubbocki. The sequence continues at coordinate 143,839 of JAQGAK010000009.1, read as the reverse complement.
TGTTCAAAAATAATAACAACATTCTATATTCTATCTTGAAATATTTTCATGCATCTTGTACATATCTGTATATTCGTATATGACTTTGCACTAAGTAATTTCCAATATACTCAAGTAATACAATTCCCTCCGTGCAATGCACTAATTTTTCCAATATAATTTTCTCCTTCCCATGCACAAATATTTTCAATATAACTCCCTCCCTACACCACACCGAAGGATGTCATGGGTATATCAACAGAGTTATGCTAAAAGATGCTGCACTAGTGCACTACCAATACTGAAGTGTTTTATGAACTGAATTGAAAGCTGACTCTGAACCTTACGCAAGTTTTCTCATGTACATATACGCACACAGGCGAATGTCCTAATACATAGTGCACACAGTTATAGCGTAACATTGAATTACATTTTCATTGTGATCGATTGGAAACAAACGGTAAGTAATACAGGAAGGGAAGGGGCCAGTGAAAACTTAAGGTAACTAAAAGATCAAAGTGTAGCGAGACAGTTTGAAATTGGAGATGAAGTTCTTGGGTATACAAAGACTAAATCCTTACTTACGATCTGCCTGCTTTTTAGACACCAAGTATATAAACTTATGTAAATGCTTTTGCTCTACATTGCATGATATATGTAGATACTTAAATTTGTATACGAAGCTCTATAAATGTTATACATGCTCACCATTAGAACACTGATAGAAAGAGAGAAGTGAGTGAATGAGAGAGAGGGGGCAATTTTGGGGGAAGTATGCAGAAGCCTTCGAGAAAGAGATTCATAATGATATGACCGTGTGCGTTTGGTGAAGTGAGTCGTGTAGAAGATTACCCAAAGAACCTATCAAATATGCATGAAGCTGGAGTGTTTCAATGAAATCTGCAGCCTTTTCCACCCAAAAACTTGCCATAACTATAGCATGGAAAAAGACTAACTCCTGACGATTCAAGATCCTGTTCGCGCACTCACTATCATAGTACCTTCGACTTCATTTTAAACTCATATACAGTAGCAATGCTGTGCCTTCACTTCATACACAGTAGGACTCCATGACTCCAATATTCTGTACTCTCCGTTCTTATTTGACTCGCATGTATTTTCTGCTCTTATTTGGCTCGCACGCAGTTTCCGTTCATATTTCTCTGTATTTTTCCTTACAGTAATTTCTGTTCATATTTGACTCACATGTATTTTCTGACGTATTTTGTGCTCAAACTACTCGCACATGTATTTTCTGTTCATCGACACATGTATATTTGCTGTACCTAGACAGACACGTATTTTCCGTACGTAGACTCACATGCAGACTGAACTCATATTTGATTCACATGTATTTTCCGTTCACTACATTTTCAGTATCTGACTCGTCTGTATTTTTGCGTACAGATCTCTCTCGGTCTTTCTCCTTTTACTCCTCGTTCCATGCTTCACTTTTTAACCGCATACTTTCTGCTTACTCTACCACTTTACAAACCCCTTGAGCAAATCCTTCAGAGAACGGCATAACAGTGAAGGAAAGAGTGACAGGGAGAGAGCATCAGAGAAGGAAGTCTGAACCGGAATTCTCTCATTCTCTCCCTCATCATAACTCCATCTCCTGAATTCTCAATCATTCCTTCGTACATTACCATCATTATTATCATAGGCAAGCGCTTCTGCATCTCTTACCTTCTACCCACCCAAAGGCCCCTGTTCAATTTAACCTGATCAAATAACCTTCCTCCATATGTAACCTTCTGGAATATAATACTTTCCCATATATAATACACCATATATACCCTTATTTCCAAGTATAGCTCAAACTTATTCCTATACAGTTCAAACATCAAACAGTCCCGAGTTCCATTTTTATTAAAAAAATTACCAAGTCTCCCATCTCTTCAGCATGTGCATCAGTCATAACGTATTCAATAATTTTTTTCGTATTGGTATACTAATACCTCTTGTTCCTTCAATATACCATACTCTCCAACATTACTTTCCTCCTATAAATTATAAACTTACAAGGAAAAGCCACTGTACTAATAGTCAATTCAAATCCCTCGTCATTGCATCACTTTCAGGAGTTTGCGAACTAAATGCTCGGTACTTCATTTCAATTCCCGGGCGGCAGCAAATGCAAATAATTTGCATTTACATTAAATGCGTGAAATTTTTTGGCGATAACTGGAATTAAGTTGGGTTTGGGCTTGGCAATATGAAAAAAAACTTGTAAATTTCAAATGTTGCAGGATTGTCAGGTTTCAAATACTCGAGGTTGGCAATATTGGGCAACAAATTTCTATCGGTTTCTAGCTTCGACAGATCGACATGTTTCGATTTATGAAGTCTCGTTGGTTTACATATACAAGAGATTCGTTGGGTGACAACTACTGAAACATCGTTGAATAACACACTTGGGACTTCTAATCAGTTGACGAATGCGGACTTATTATTGTGAGGTTATAAATACAAAGCTAAATGAGGGTTGAAGCGCAACAAGAGAGACTTTCAGTTGATGAAAAGTTATTAAAGGCAAAGTAGAGAAGTCTAGGAAATTATGACGACGCTATGAAGGTTATAGGAATCAGACAGAATAGAGAGATATTAACTACGATACGAGAGACTCATCCTCGGAATAAATGACATGGTCTGAGGACAATGCAAGTGGACAATGTCCCTCTTGGTTGTTGGAGAAGTTATCAAGTGCAGAGAAAAAGACAATATACGGGAGGATAGATATGGAATAAATGCATAAAAGCTTACATAAAAATGAGTATCAGTAATACTGTGATGAAAGAAGCAGTATAAAGACTGTTTCAGTCTGAATGAAGACTACTCTATATGGTAAAGGATTACATATACATTACATATAGACAATATTGCTGCACGGGCAGAGACAGAAGAAGAAGAAAAAAAGTTTTATATATTCACTGCTCGCATCCAGAGTATACAATGAACGTCTTTGACGATCGTATAAAACCTGAATTCTACATTGAGCATCATTAGAATTATGCATAATTATAATTGAAACGGGTGGAGTAAGTTGAGTTGGAGCTATAGCCAGGTTGTCACTTAAGAACCATGTCCTCCTACATTGATCATGAGTAATAAAAAGTTTTATTATGCGACTCCTGACTCAGAGGTTTAATAAAGAGAGATTCTAACTAATCCTGTGTGTGTGTGAGAGAGAACTGCTCATAATATTACCTATGGCTTATGTTGACTTTTTATATAGCCAAGCTTGATTTTTAGTATGTAGCCAACTGCCTTTCCGTATAGCTAACTGATACTTGGTACAGACGACTTTTCATATGGCAAACTGATTTTTCGTATAGCGTACCCCAAACTATGTGAGTACTTACTACATAAGGAGAATAATACCAAAGAAGAGAAGAACAAGTGAACAAGTCTCTGTTTAATGCTTCCACATGCATATTCATGCAAGCCTGTCAACTCATTAACCCCAGCAAGAAATTAAACCAGGTGGGTGTATTCAAATAATGTCAAGTATAGTATTGGCTTCACTTACTTTGAGATCACGATACTATGCCATATACATCTCCCTATACAACCTTCTCTATTTGACTCCACTTTATATTATACCTAACTTTGATTTGATCCTCACTATTTCATTTTGTATGCATACATACCTTAAATTTCCCTATTGAATCACATACAAAAACTCACTAATGGAGTACCCACTAAAATTGAATTACGTACAACAATTCCGAGGTGAATGCATACTATAAATTTCCTATTTAAACACATACTATGTTCCCACATTGAATCACATGCATAATTTGCTTTCCTGGTTGATCACATACGCACTTCAGACTGAGCAAGACATTCTGCCTCGCAGTAGAATAAAATGTATAGCACATAGTTGCTTATCAAGACTCAAAATTAGATACAGATGCTTAAGTTTGCATCGAGTGTCTGGTATACATAAAATATTTAAAGCATTCAAAGTTCATCAAGTAAAAAGTATTGTGTGAGGATTGTTTAACTGTTATTTTCCCCTTAATTCTTCATTTAACTGCATTCAGAGATTGAAGAAATCATGTAAGGATACTCTGTTAAGATATAGTTTGACGTTAGTAGTATCTACCAAACTAACTCTACGATCCATAGTACATTATACAACAACAGTATAGAAGTATAGAGAGGTATAGAAGTGATGATGCTTACGGAAAGAACCACATGCATTACATGCTTGAAGATATGACAGTGTATAACAATGCCATAAAGAACTGAGCATATGCATAAGGATTGACGATGCTTCAACTGTAAAGTTGATAAGGCAGAACATACTACGGATAAGTATTAGTTTTTTATAGCAAGAAGAGAAAGATTGAAAGATTTTGAGTGTTTACTGAGTAGATATATTACACTTTTAATATACCTGCAGGGTTATTAAAAGGTAACATCTTCAAATGATCCCAACTGAATCATTAAGTTTAGGTCACTCATTAGAGGAGATAAAAACTTGTTTCGTCAGACAACAATGTTGAATAGGAATTTTTTCTCTCCCCCTTGTTCTTTCCTTGTTCAGATAAAACTTATTGATTGCCTATTTCTTGGATTCCAAGGTTAAATGACAATCTAGAGCGACTGACTTATAAGAGGAGTATATATCAAAGAGCGATTATTTATGCTGAGCTGGATTTACGACCACTCTTAAAACGTTGTCACTCCATCTCTAAAAAAATAACGTCTCTCTCTCCCTTTAAAACAATACCTTTCATAATAGCTATTATATTATTCATTAATGCGTGATCAACGATAATGGTTTGAGTATCGAGAAAAATAGTAACAAGAAATCGTTAGACTACCAAATTAGGTATCTCCACGTAATTTTCCTATGAAATTTCACCTGATAGTCTGAAATGCTTCTTCGCTATAAAATCCCACCTTGTATGCATAATACTCTACGTTCGAATTACTTTTGATTCACCATATTCCTCTCTGCACATAAATGAGCTTCCCATTCAGACTGCATTAACCCACCAGCCTTAAATACATACGATACATACACGTGTAAAACTCTGGCCAACATATCCATACATTCAATCAAACTATATACCTACTCATTTTATATCACACATAAATTTATGAAGCTATAAATTAAATTCTATATCCAACTATAACTTTCATTCTATAACAAACTAAATATTATTATACGGGCCTAAACACCTTCGTCGTAAACTTCACATGTCATTGTCACCTCACAATGTTCATTCTCGTATTAATTTTTTTCATTCTGGATCATCTGTAATGTAAGTACAACAGCCTATTTCCATTTGCTTAATTTAGTTCATGAAAATATCTAATATTTCAACCGAACCCACAAAATTTTATCTATTTTCAACCCAAGGATGTATATCTCGCCAGTCAAAAGGACAACCAATAAGTATCTCCGAAGTAAATAGTAAAACAATTCCGTATCGACGTGATGCAGACAACGTATAGTTAAAAAATATTCAAAATCTTGAATTAATTAAATTTTATTCTGGTATAAAAAACGAAAGTTAAGGGAATCAAAACAGTACTTTAGCGCCGCTATTATACAGAATATATACCAACGCCACAGAAGTATTGCCAAACTAATCAATTCATCATTAAATTACCACCACATTTACAAATAGACTTGACGGAATGAGAGCACATCTGATTATTTTGCAATAAACCCCTTTCGTAGATACATATAAGCTTGCTCGACAAGGAGACAGAATATTTTGAAAAAGACAGAATCTAGTAGTAAATCTTCGGTTTGGATGAGTGGCATTTCATAAATCACACCTAAAGGCACTAAGTCAAAACTAACGACATTGAATTCAGCCAAAGACGCTGAATCCAAATTTTACAGCATTCCCATAGACAGTGACTTCAAAGCTGAAGACAATGAATTCAAAGCAAAAGTTGCTGAATTCAAAATTACAGGTAGAAACACCGAATTCAAAGCTAAATAAAGTGAGTTCCACCCTGACGAGACAAAATTCGTGACTGCAGACGTTGAAGTCCAACCTAAAACACTGACTCTGAATTCATTTTAAATCTAAGACATTGAAGATACAAGAATTAGCCAGAAATCACAGCGCTAATCTCCACACCACCTTGAATGGCAATAGAAGAAGCCTCAAAAGATGTTCGACAGGGTATCGACAACAGCGTAAAGATTTAATATTCCTATTCACCTTTGTAGATGACACAAGAGAAGAGAACAGTGCATAGAAGTTGGAATGTTCAATGGAAAAACAACTTAGCGCTCTTCAAACTCACACACATATACGAGAAGCCGCAGCAGAAGAAGTGGCGGTAGTCATCGTAATCGTACAAGATTACCCATTTCTTTTCCCGATGATATCAACAAATGCAAATGTTGAGCAGTTTTCCATCGTCATAATAATAACATAGATCGGAATATCTAAAATCACTGAACACAATCCCAAAAAGAGGTTTCGTCTTCTTCTTGGTTTCACACTTTAGAATTTTTTATACACTGCTGCGTAAACTTTTAAGAGATTCTTCCCCTCTACTCGTTGTTCTCTCAGTCATCGAGGAGACAAAGACTTGGAAAACAACAACAACAACAACAGCCTTTCCATGTCATGAATATTTCAAGATCCAACCAAAAACAGACAACAATCTGTATTGTCACACACAACCGATAATGATGATAATGGTTGGGGAAATGAGCAAGTCTATTTGAGTATGGAATACTTTGCTCACCAAAATCCCTTTATATTTACTAGATTTGACTCACCGAACTCTCCATTTTTGACGAATCACCACTCTTTTTACTTGACTTGTTGAACTGTAGAGTTCAAGAAATTCGACTCACCAAATTTTTGAATCACCCAACATTTTTTTAAAACTTCTAAATTACTTTTAACTCGATCTCTAAGCATAGGATTATAGAAACACTAACAAACTTGTAAAATATTTTCTTTGCTGACTGGTTCTTAATTTACATTTACTGTGTCTCACTTTAAAAAAATCCCACTTGACAAACCGGGTTGACACCACATTGTTGTGGAGGACTAGTAAACCTCTAGTCTAGAGAGTAGAGATGAGTTTTTGAAAATTATATTCATTTTTACGTGCATATTCACAGCGAATAAATACGTAACATGAAGAAAAAACTTAAAATATATTCACAAGAAGAAATGATTTCTTCAACTTTTTTTCACCATCAAAATTTTTATTAATAAGTACAAACACCGAAAACGAAACTTTTCGTAGGAAGAGATAGTATTATAGGGAAAAACGGAAAAACTTAAAAGTTGAAAAAAAATATTTTTGGCTTTTGTGTAGTCAAAAAAGTTATAACGTAATAATGTATACGCACACACGTTCACTAGTGGTCTCTTGGAGATTGCCTAGGAGTATAATAGGAAGATCGAGCGATGCAGACGGGAAGGGAGCTAGGGTAAGACTACTTGGATGCAGCATGTATTTTATAATCAATCGTGGTTATGCCAAAGGGGAAAGCGTAGATGGGGAAGGAGTTTTCGGATAGCTAAAAAACCTTTAGTGAGGAGAAAGATTCCATTTTCCTTTGCGCCGCACACCCAGATACGTAAACGAGAGAATCGAGTGAGAGAAGGAAAAAACTTTTTTCTTTACAATCAACAATATACATATTTAACTACAACGGAGGCATATACAACCAAGGTTGTTATGAAAAATTATTGACCTGGCAAAAGCCGAATCACTCTTCCCTCCATAATGTATATATCTAGAGTTTTTAGACCCTAAATCAGCCAGGATTTTCTAACAGTCATGTGTATCCACATGGGCAGTGGAATGAGAAAATCATCCCCAGTTTTTTTCCCAAATGACCCTCCCAATATTCTAATTTCAAAGGGGAACAAGTGCCATTTTTTGAACAATCTTTTAATCATGGAAATCTTTTGTATCAGCAAATCTAATTATTTTTATCTAACTTCTATTAATATTGCATCGACATTTAACAGGCTATACATCTGCATTACAATGGGCATTATATTGACAATTAAACTACATTTGCATCGAAATTTTGTAAAATATTCATCGAAAAAGAACTTTGCTACATAACAAAATAAAGCTAGTATATGGAAGAAATATTAGCTCATTTAAATAGCTAATGATACTAAGATGCAGAACTTGAACATGAAAACTTCAGATTAAACTCATTCAGATTAAACACTTGTCACACACGCCAAAGTTACTAAAGATGAAGCAGTTACTAATGTGAAGCAAGAATAATAAAGAAAAAACGAGTGAAAATCTTGTAAATCATCAAGTCCAAAAACAAAGTCTATAGCAGTAACAGGCCGATTATTGACATCTTGCATCTCACATTTTGAATGCATAATGCGCTCTCAAGCACCATTACAATATCCATCAATTTTTCACGAACCTCTCCTGAAACGACAAACAAATCTGACGAGAAATCTCTCATGTGCCAATTTGTTGCCTGTTTGTAAGGCCGTGCCACAAGCCTTTCGCGTGTCAAAGGTAAATAGTGGAACAACGCGGCTTTTCATTACTCTATCAGATCCAAAGTGCTCTCTAATACGACATAATACTAGTCCCTACCTTCTTGATCCTCTCCAAAAAGGTATATATCCTCCCAAGTTTCTCCCTTCTACCAAGTAAGCGTCATTGGTTAAACGCACACCTACAATCCCCGTAACATTCTCAAGCTCCGATAACAACAACACTACGGAGGCCGGCTGGTCAGAGGATCTCTCCCTAACGTGTACACCACGAGTTCCCATTAAAAATTCTCTTTGATTAACTTCCTAAAAAATCGAGCGGAAACTCTCCAACACAAAATCTCGAACATAAAACAGTCGAAAACGAAACGCAACATCCAACGTGTAAAACACTCCAACACAAGGAGGGTTGGACAATACTTGGGATTCCAAAGCTTACACACTTAATATTTTGTTAGCTCCGTAATTCTCAAGTTATTCCACGTATCAATAGAATTCAATCAAGTAAGGAGAGGTGAAACACGGAGCAGAGTAACAATTAAGCAAGACTAAGTGTATAAGAATTCTTAACGAGCGAAGGATAACACTGTAGTGACAGCAAGGGGTTGAACAACAACTTCCCGTGTGTAAGCGGGCATGGAAAAACACGTGCGCGCCTGCAATAAACTACCCAACAGAGCCGTATTATTGTCGGGAGCAAGTTTTCCTCCACCATTCCCTTGAACAAAATCTCAAATAACGGCATTTCACACGTCTTTAACTGTCTTAGAATTAATTCCAAATTATATTTTTTATATAAAACCGTCTAAATTTCATTTCTTTAGTTTATTTTATACAGTTGCTACTATAGAAAGACTAAATATCTGACAGAAATCCCAATTAGTAATATATTACGGTCAACAAATTATTTTGCGTCCTGTCAAATCTCTGGGCATGTCAAAACTTGAAATCATGTGTAAATAGTATAAACCGACTAAAAGGTAAACAGGGTAAAGATAAAGATAAAAATACCATGAAAAAGATCCTTGGCTGTGCACAGTAATAACTAACTACATGTTGATAATCCAAAAATTCAGAGTTGAAAGATCGAAGCACAGGTAAACAGAAGGAACTTAATAATCACCGGCACCACTTTAATGGAAAGAATGTGACTTGACAACTGCCAAGAGGTAGTAGAGAAGAAGGAGGTTGTGAACACAAAACTATTTCCACAGGCAGAGCTCCTTCTAGCCATAGCCATGCAAATGAGAGCGGACGAAGTATAGAAAAGGTGGCTCTGAGCCGTAGCAGAAGAGGTACTAATGAATGAAGAGTAATTAAAAGGAAGCACACCCACCGTCAGTTACGAGCGAGTGCAGACTGGATGGATGTTCATTGTGGAAATGTGCGCTAGGAACTGCGACTGAGTCTGACGAGTGTGGTAAGTAATGAGGAAGCCTGGCTGGTTAGCTGTTTAGAGCCAGAGCAGAGCTGGAGCAAGTGAGTTTTAGGAATGGGAGGAACGTCGACTTTGGCCGAAGACCAGGAGTTACGGAGAGAGAGAGTTAGCGAGAGACTTAGAGTAAGAGAGCTTGAAAAAGAGAGTATAGAACGACTCCCAATGCTAAAAGTCATCAAGTTTGCATTCCGGGAGCGGGACGAGAAGACGAGACACGGGGAAAAATTCCTTCATTTTCACTATTGATTTATAAAAGGACCGACGTCAACGAAGCAAATAGCCACTCGGAATCGGTGCAAGAACAAACGACAGCGATAAAAGTTGCTCCGATTTGCGATCGCGACACAATCGGGTGGAGCGAACTAATAGACGGCACAAGTTAGTTTAGCATGCGCTATCAGCAAAAAGACAATTTTCCCTCTCTGCTATAACGATTCGCACTTGCATAAATTTCCTACCAAAACGAATCTTTTCTCTCGCTCGTCGTCAACCTCCTCGTTGCCGATCTTAAAAAGAAAACTTTTTTTCCTTTACTTCACTTTCTCACTCTTGACTATTTCCCATCTAAAACACTGAGAGAGAAAGACTTCGTATCGTCAATCCACTTCCACATCATTATGACTATATACTTATTTCTACATTCGAATCCACTTCCGATTAGGGTTCAACCCTAAACTGCTCCTTCTCCTCCACAACTCCAGCCTTCCCGAGCACTTTTAGGCTCTGGATTCCCTCGAACTCCGCATTGTCCCAAACTCAGGATATCTCAAAAATCATTTTTTCTTCTTGTAACAAACGAATCTCCTACTTAACGTACATCTCTCACTAACGCTCCCCATACTTAACATGCATCTCTTTCTTAAGTGTCTTCTGTTAACATGCATATTTTACCAATGTATCCCATACTTAGCATAGGTCACCTCCTTCTTTACTTCCACGCTCATATACTTAGCTTATGCAGCCCATATACACATTTTACTTTCACAGCTCAATCCTACAGCTCTTACTTATCGTCAAGTATTGATTCTCTGTCAATAACCAAATTTTTTGACATCTCTCTATTCCTAAACTAATGTGTTCCAACTAAATCCGTGATCACCAACGGGTGACGTGCACACTCCACAAATAATCATATAAACTCAAGGATTAAAAGGCTAATGCCGCTTGTTTGCTGTGTACGTACGAGGATAGGAAGCCGGAATAAAAACGAACGCTTTTTATGTGCAGCCTCATTCCTGGTTTTTGCAAGGAAGCCAACAAGCACGTATTTGTTCATAGTAGGTATACATTGCTTTTACTTTCGTTCACTACTACGATGCCTTTAGAGTAGTGTATAGTCTTTTTAAGCTTCAGTCGTGTATACCGATACCTTCTGATTGAACACCAGACCTTCTATGTAGAAACATACACACCAAAGCCTTCAATGTAGAATCGTATGCATGGATAGCCCAAATATAGAACCGCGTGCACACTGCATCGCTAGCTTTCATATAAAATTTATATATCTATGCCGTCAACACAAGGTTTCATACACGAAAATCTAAGAATTCCACACACCAGAAAGTTTCGTAGTATAGATTCATACATTCCCCAGTATTCCAGAGGCACGAGTGTATTTCCATAATCTAACAACAGGTTAGATGCTTGACATTAGAAAAGTGAAAAAATGCAAAACTTTATGTCGTTAGCATCATTCATGCCTTTTCACTCTTCTAGAGAAACCTACCAATTTTTCAAACATGTCTTTCATTCTTATTTTTGCCGGCTTAGTTGTTCTAGTACTTGTGTGTATGTGCATACACTTGAACACATCGGATTAGTATCGATTCCCACCAAACAACGCCATGAAGGCCCAGTAGAGATAAAATATACCGTGGATTTATAGCAGCGCTCAACTTAATGCAGACAGCTCATCAGTATACATTGTATGTATACTTAGTACACTCCGGTTTCACTGCATGTTGACAATAGCAGTTTTGGAATAAACAACTATCTTGTCCTCCATATAGACGACCGATTATTAGGTACATTTCTACGTGCTGTACAGAATCGAGATTATTATACCCCCAAGTTCGAAACCAGTCACAATAGTTAGTTACGATTATTCAGCGTTATTTATGGATAAGATAAATTTACACACCAGGTATTCGCATAGTCTTTATCACAGAATACGATTAATTGCTTGACAAATGTCGATGAATCTCTTCCCAAATACTTCGGCTCCATATACATACGTTATGCTAGTGCGTGTAGCTACATATAAAGACAGCATCCTCAGCTACCAACAAAGTTCAATGCACTTTTTAATTGCAGAATTGCTAATACAGTCACACATGTTAACAGTTAGTATTAACAGTTCCACGTTAATACACTGAAACACAATAAGAGTTTTGTCTTCATGAACAAATAAGATTCTTTGGACTCCTGTCCACTTGACATGATACAAATGGACGGATGCAAGCTTGCAAGTTACACTTCAAATGTACAAGTTATACATGATAAACATGAAACTTACAACTTTACACAGTAAACTTACAATATAGACAATGTAACCCAAACACTCAATAACTAAACACAACAAACTTAAGAATCACTGCAAATTCACTACAACCTAAGCACAGAAATTTCACATTGAAAATGTAGCTTTAGCTGTTCCCAGGAACCACGTCTTCCACGTAACGTGACTTCATTTTTGTGTACAACAAAACTCAGCAGAAGAAACTTGTTTAGCTAGGTATTTTATCGAAAAAATGCGAGAATAAAAGTATGTAGGGAGTATCGATAATCTTCCGTAGAAGAGTGTGTACAGGGGAACGAGAGTGAGGCCGAGAACTGGAAGCCAAGAATTCTGTATATCCACAATCACACACCTGAGTGAACGAGGTGAGAACGTCCGTGGGGTAGGGCAAGGAAAGTAGGTATGCAATAAGGCCCGGGTTAGATAAAGTACCCCGTTGAGTTGATAGCCCCGAGCGTAGCTTAAACTCTGAATGGAGGGGATTCACGTATGAAATCCGGTCGCTTTGGCCAAAACATAGTAGATACATATATAAGTACACCGTACGGTCGAGAGACAAGGAGTCTACCGACGAAATCTATTCAAACTTACAATGGTCAGTGTATGTAGCGCATGTTAGATCCTTAACCAAACCTAAAACATTACTATAGCGTACTACATCCCTGACCGTCTGTCAATGACATTGTATGTATAGGGGAAGATCAGATTTGTCCAAGGGATGGACGAGGTGGGTGTAACTACCACTCACTACCGATTTCGGAGCCAAAAGGACTCCCCGTAAGTGTTCATCTCTTTACACAGCATACTTTCACTATAGCAAATCCCTGTAGCTAGAATTGCTGATCTTTGTACCCTACATATCCTCTTCTGTACCGATTCTCAGTACCTTGCATACTATTTCTTTAAAAAATTTCAGTACCTAGCATTGCTGATTTCAGTACACTTCTCTATTTCAGATCACATATCCCATATACGTTATTGTACCATCAATAACGAGATCTGAGGTATACTGAAAATAGTTGTAATGTTCACGAGTTTAGTGAGGAGATGACTTGTCTATATATGCCACAAAGCTAGTAAATTCCTTGTTTATGTATGTCCAATGGAGATGGATGAGAGGCACACCGAGGATAATACTCTTTGGAGGTAGGCGACGAAACAATGCGATAAGAAGAAAGAGAAATTTTTGAAGAGGACCCTGCCCAAGGGTCATATGTATTTGTCAAACGCAACCGTCCCGTCATTCAACTTTAACTCAACAATGCCAATGCTATAGAGAGAAGAGGATAAAATCCTCAAAAAATTAACAGGCAAGGAGGACAAACAAAAGGTTGAGCGCATAATTCAGTAGACGCACACACACAATCTACAGATACACATTCAGAACTTAACTACATGGAGCATAACAGATACACGTTTGGAATCCATACACATTCAGTAAATGCATATAACAACAGTATAAGCGATGGATATTTAGAACGGCTTAGCAGTTACATATAAGTACACAGTATCCAGATTTTAAGCATGATGAGACAAATAGACTCTCGAATGTATAAGGGCGCAACTGTAGGTAATATGTATTGTGAAGTAAGTATGTGTATAAAATACAGCAACTACCACCTGAATGAATGTCAATTCCTTATTATCTTTCCCATATAATAACAAGACACTGAACAGGGCTTCACTGTCCTCCTGATTGTCTTCTGATCGTGAGTTTTCACGTAAATTGTTTTCCAAGCTTTCCGCAGGTTTACTCCTTGACCGTTCTCTGTCCTTAATTGGCTATGGAACGTTGTAAAACCATATTCGGTCGGCTCGACTTGTCAACTTGTGCTCAAGAGAATGTGTAGTCGTAAAGCTGTCCTCTATCTTGAGTCATGACCCGAGAGTGGCATGAAGCTCATTTTATAATTAGAAAAAGAAAACCTGCCTACTCCCTAACAATTAAAAGACCTTTCTCACCCCACCACGAAGCCTTGTCGTTCAACACAACCAACTATAGTTAAAATAATACATTACTCTTTATCCGACGATACTTAACACTATGCTCTATAATAGTTCCTACAGCTACTATAGTTTGAATATTCCTAACTTTTCTCATTTTCTTCTACCCCACATTCCTTCCTCATTATTGAAGACGCACACACCTTTTATCTTCCATATTCAAACTGTCATGAAGAATTATTCCGCCGATTCCATATGGTCAGCTGTTAACTACAAGCTACTATGTTACTTTTGTCCTTACAACTACTGTTCCTTTCATTCTATTATTTCCACATTTTTAAGCCGTCTTAAACTGAAGACTACAAATCCCTTCAAAGGCTCGACAGAAGTGCCGGCATTTTAATTCCAGGTGAAACATATTCCACAAATTACAAATTAAGAGTACCGTCCTTTCTCGCCTTTGTGCAACTTGTTCCCCCTCAGTAGTTTTTCCCTTGACGAAGCACCAACTAGTCCTATATCTTCTATACCATATCCATAGTATTTAGGACTATAATAAGACTACACGCAAAGAATCATTTCTTTTTTGCGCTGTTCTACAGTGTTCCTCCCCTATTGTCTTTATCCCCAGGAAGCCTTTCTGTATTCACGCATCGGCTATTCGCAACTATAAATACCATTCGTATACTAACACTTGCTCTATTTTCATTTAATCTTGCACACAGGGCTTTGCCTGAAACAACTCACGCTAGCATTTCTGACCCTGGTATACATACACAACTACTGATTATTTAATACTTACTAATAATGATTTTACTATGCCATTGTTACAGTTCCATAGTCAACTTTAGCCTAACATTTAAAATCATCTTTAATATAGAATTATATGTTTTTAATGTTTTAATGGTCCAAAATTTAAGAACACCAAAGCATCATACTGAAGCATTATGTACAAAAATGCCTGACCAACATATCGGAGTATTACACAGGTAACAATTATAGCTAGAAACACCGCACTTGTCGAATGTACTGAGCAACATAGATATGCATTCATTGTTTTCCGTCAATTCTAAGAAAAGCCACCGAGGGAAATTAAGGCCAGGAAGGTAGCTCCATTCAAGTAAATAGTGTACACCTGTATACGAACTCTAATGAACTAATAAGCGTCGATACGAGTGAACATGAAGTCCTGAAGTGAAACAGTACGGATTGGGTGAAGTCGAAGGTTATGATGTGGAGGGTTGGCAAGTCCACAGCACATAACATAAAAGTTTACACAAGTATACCACCACAGAGTAAATATCTGTTGTGGTAGTTTACAATAACAACATCCACCAACACTGCCAGACTTTCCAGCGTTTATATAAAGACTTATCGGAAGACAGGTGATGTACCTAGGAATGGAGGAAACGACCTTAAAAGTCCCAGCGGACGTTATAAGCAGCTATTATACATTTATCTAAGTATATGGAACGGAGTAATTATCAACTTACATACCGTAGAAGCTACTAGAATGGATTTTAGTGAAGAAAATAAGGGTAAAATTCATAGTAAAACTCATCTTGCTGGATCAGCAGCAGCAGAATGTGCCGTAATATTGGAATAGACAAGAGGGTAGAATAAAAGACCGACAGAGCATTTATTAGGTGAGGGCAATTATTTTTACGGAGCAATCAATTCCGACTGAAAAGAGGGAAGAATAGGAAGCTACTAGCTTTGACTATACTCTACAACAAGAAGAAAAATGCCAGTTATTAAAAGTTACAACGCATCGCGAGTATTCAAGAAGCAGCGAAAAACTAAGGATCAACATATAGCGACTATACTCAACTACACTCTTCAATTTAACTGTAAGTATATGACTTTATCTATACGCATGAATTTTACTGTGCACATGAATTTTAGTTTACACATGTAAGCACACTTTCCGGACTAAATACATGTACACATGAACACAGGTTCACAAAAGCGAGGAGAAAAAAGACTAACTTGCACTAAACAGAAACACTTTTCTTCTTCCTGCCTTCTCGTCTCTCTTTTTCTGGTCTCTCTCAAGTATTCTCTCTCTTATATATAAACTTAATAGACACATATGAAACCGATGGAACCTTCAAGGCGAACAGTGCCGGAAATTACTAGGGCAATATTGAACTTCATGTTCCAAGTACAATAACCGAACGACTAGTTGATCGCCTCCAAGTGCCATTTATGTAGTTTACGATAGGTTTCGACCCTATAAAAACACGACGGACATTACGACCATAGAAATCACCTTAAGGTTCACAACTTCGGGTGAACTTCATACACACTCTGAGCTTTTATACGGACATAGCAGAGTAAAAATGTGTGAGAGTAAAGGATATTCCACGTATTGACCCTTATAGCTTACCGCCTCAAAATCTTGTTTACAAGCTCCCTCCTTGACAATCTCTACTTCCATTCTTCCTGACACAAAGAGAGTCAAATATATACTAACGGAAGAAACAAGAGTAAGTGAGTGACTGAGGAGTGACGGAGCTACAGGACACTTAAGAGCTCGAAATAAAAAATACTGTACATAACACTATTACATATAATACAGTACTTGCCTTAAAGAGAAAATGTTTTTTCTTCTCTCTCCCTGCAATATCATCAAATGAAACTAAAAGTAACTTCACTTACATTACTTATTGCTCTTCACACCGGCGGTTTCAACAAAAATGCACTGTAGTTTTTCAAGAATAGATTTCCAGATTTGTCTTCCACTTTCAATCCTCAAACGTATCTGTCTTCAGCTCTGAACTTGTCGTGGAACTTACTTCAATATTGAATCCTGAAACGTATGTTATTTACGTTGAATTTATCGTGAAACGTTATTTAATATTTAATTTTATAAAATAAATATTTTTAGCATTGAAGTTTCGAGGAACTATGTTTTCAACATTGAATTTTGTGAAAAAAATATCGAATATTTCATGGAACCTATGCAGTCCACAATACCTTCTAAAATGTCTTGCTGCACAGTGAAAACGTGAAAAGTACAAAAACATAAATCATTCGAACACAAGGCAGTGTCGTCCTTACAATAGAAAACTTTTCTGCCAAGCCACATCGACAGTGTAGTGGACAGAAGGGTGGAAATGTTTACTCCCACCAAAACAAAGTAATTACTTGCGTCTTAATCCGAATTCATCCCAGATAAGAAAACTCTGAGTACACAATCCTTAGGCAAGATATTTGCATTTCAATCGTTGTTATAAGTTTGTCAATCCACGCTTGTCACTAAGCCACTAATTAATGTATAAATCCGTTGCCAAATTTTCTTAATAATCTTGCTTTTATCAATCTATCAATTCCGTTAAAATTGTTACTTGAATTTTATTTCAATTTTCCCGAGACTTAATTATAATTTGCATTTAATTTATAGCAGTCGAGTTGCAGGAGCAACAAATTTTGAAACAAACTGTACAAATTAGTTAGGTAGCATCAACAGTCTTCTTTAAAAATATGCAACAATGATCTGGGAAAATCCACCGGTATGTATTTCAGTTCAAAAACGTTGAAAAAACAGTTCCAGCTTCAAATAGGAACATGCGTTACAATCAGTTGACACTCTAGTTTCGGCATGAAATGACTTGTCAAGTTTAGTAGATTTTAAATAATAACTTTTGAAGAATGATGACAACCAGGAGATATCACCAAAGCAAGGATTAATTAATGAAACTATTTAATTAAGATTAATTATCATTGAAATTGAGCCACACGAAACATACGTCCTATCCATGACGGTTATTTTGCCAGAGACAAAGTGCTATTGTGGTTGTACACGGTCTAAATTATCTTTTCTATAATTATTATATAGAAAAACAACATCTGCAATATGGAAAATTGCAATGGCACTTTTTATCTTTGAAAAAATTTATTTCACGATACTATTCCTTCCAACGACGACAACAAACAGCCGAATTAAACTTGTATACTTGAGTAAATTTGCAAAGCCGGAATATTCTGGGGAATACTAGATACAATGATTGATTTCGGTAAATACGACACCAAACTCTACCGATAAATCACAAAACACAGTTTAATCCTGCTAATTAAGAGATAACAGGATTTGGGTTGAAGTAGTCTTTGATTAACCGTGAGTCCAGCGATTTCCAATGCTAATTGAGTAACTTAATTGCAAGTTGGCTCCACTAATTGCAAGTGTTTTTAATTGATTTCTCGTATCTACGTTTTCATTAATTAAAAACTTTAGCGTAATGACAAACAACAGATGGTAACTAAAATGTCATTTAATTGATTAATTTACAATTGTTACAATTATTAAACTTTTAAATTAAGGGTACACTTATTCGAGAGTGATCAGTATTTTCGAACACTTGGGAAGCCGCGCACATAAGGAGAAAAAATCAAAAAAGTGTGTATATTTTGATTTTTAGGGAAATTAAGCGAAGGCCTCGTAGTCCAACTAAATTAACAAATAAATACACAAAAATACTGAAGGATCCTTGAAAGCCACACGGACACACCGGTCCGTCGTGGGGTTAGTGTGGACGCACGAAAATCCTCATGCTCACGTTACGAGGGTCGATGGAAAACTAACTGAGGAGGCTCGCATGTAGAATGGTCAGTAATTAAAAAGGAGGAATACAAAAGACTGTGAACTCGATTGGTTGGTTCTTTTAGTTCAGGTACGGCAGGTAGGGATGAAATGATTAGTGGGGGTGAGGGATGAACACTAAATCTCTGGCTCAACGTCTCCACGTTCGTACACAACAACAAGAATCAACATCTACGAAATCTATGTGTGTATACAACTTTATAAGCTCAATACTCTGCCTCCATGCCATCCTCCGAGACATAGTCTGCATTAGATCTAAGGAGATGTGTGAGCATATTATGCATATACAGCTACCTATTATGCATTATACTGTGAAGTTGAACTCTGAGCATTGCATAGACTTTATCATTTCTGTAGTAAATATGCTAACCTGACGATTCTTGACGCTTCTTATAGTCAATATACCAGCTCGGCACACCTTCATAGTAAATACAATTTAACGCAAGATTCCTTATAGTAAATACGACAACGTGTCGCTGCTTCTATAGTAAATATCACTAACGTAATGCAGCTTTATAGTAAAATACGCCTAACAGATTTCTTTATAGGAAACGCATAAATCCAATGCTCTTTATAGCAAATAAACTACATTCAATGCTTCTTATAGCCAATACACCAAATCCCATGCTCCTTATAGTAAACACACTAACTCCTTACAGTCAATATACTAGCGACATGCTTATAGTGAATACTAACCTGACCCATATCAAATCTTGAAGATTATGATACTTGACGGTGTAAGATTCAACCCAAGAATCAAAAACGTGTGTATGTGTGCATTACAAAATGCAGATATATAGCACATGAATGTCAATGCGGATGCCAGCGAGTCAGAGAGCAAACCTCCATGCACCGGTTCATTCGTCAAATCCTCACAGCCTCTCCTTCAATGTGAGTCTCGTTGAGCGGAGCAAGTCATGATGATGATAATATAGGCGGTGGTAGTATTGTTAGAACGACGATTATTGAACATTCCGTGTGTATAAATACGGAGCGAGTACAATTAAACGTACTAGATAAGTTATCTTAGACGAAGAAAGAATGCCCCCATCGGAACAATTACCAAGATGACCATGTTGTGGACAAGTTTTGGGAACGAGAAGAGAATATCCTCACCATACACATTTTATCATTATCTAAGCAAGGTACAATACTCTCATCAAACTCCCCATTGTCATCTCCTCGTCTTCTCTTTCATTTACAGTCCTCCTGATCTGATCTGATCAATCACCCTATGTCGTTCATTCAATGCGATGCATTCCACAAATGTTTTAACTGCTGTGCGTGACATGTACATACAATAGTTTAAGAGTGTACATATTTACACTTGCTGACCGAAGTATGAAGTAAGAGTATGAGTGTAATTCCTTGAGCTCTGCGGCTGTTTACGTGGATTCATACACAACTGGTATGCCCTTCTAATTTCGTGATGAACAAGTTGGGTGCATACTCCATTTATGCAAACTGAACTGATAGCAGCTTATGCTTACTGCATTGATGAGCTCTTTAATGCATACTTGATACCTACATTATGTATATAGTTAAAGGTGCTGTATGCAGAGTTAACTGGACGGTTCATAATGCACAGTTAACTAGAAGGTGGATTACGCATAACATAATGTATGTATACTATCTATATCTATCTGTATTTTTCTGATATGAAGGCAAACTCCACTGATAGGGACATTATGCATCCCAACAAGCTTTATCTCGTTGAACTTGACTCTTTAATTAGAGTTCTTTCAAATCCACGCCGTGTTACCAATGCTGTTTCCTCAGAGATGAGTGTAGACCAACATAATGCTACATTCCTATTACATTTCTAGAATAGCGAAACACAATCATAAAAAAGTGTGGGAAATCTCTCCCTCGCTCATTCATGAACATATATTTCATCGAGAATACTGTTAAGTGGTCGAGCATCTCCCATTCTCCCTGTACAATTAATATTCCTGACGAATATCAATCCCCTGGTTCAATCCAATTCACAATAACTAAGGAGAGATAAGAATTAAAAGGAGAATAATATTAACAATATACAGTTCAGAGCAATGGCTTTTGTAATCAAACCGATTCCTCGCCATTGCCGTAAGTTACTTATTGCGCTCAGTGGTCGTTAGTAACTTATTCCTTCCAATAATGTATGAGTATTCATTGTCAGTAATGTAGTAAGGATTCATGTGCAATAAGTACTCAATAGTGTAAGAAATATTAAGCAACAGTTTGAAAAAGTTAAGGGGTATTAAAAACATATCATTGGAAGATCAAAAAATATTAAAGTCAAATGAACCAAACTGCAAAAAGGGGAGACCATAAAAATTAATTTATGACACTTCCCCTTATTACGAGCCACATTTCCCCCCAATAATTGAGTACAGCGTACAAACGAAAAGTAATAAAAAAAATGTCTTGGAATTCAGATGAAGAACTGTCTCCCATTTGATATGGCATTTGCATTTGGGGAATAACAACCACCTGAAAATATAGATACATCTAAGGAGAATACAGCCATCTGAGAATATAGATAATTTCTAAACGTAATGTGTAATAAGAAGATCATGCGGAAAAGTATATTGGATCTCACGACGACTCATCTCAGCAAAAATTAAAGGATGAGTTGAGTCGTGACCGTGACTATTATGATTTTTAGGAGATACAGTGTTTTATTGAGCTCTTGCTCAGATAAACGAGGAAAGAGTTCAGAAAGCTGCGGATTCTTCCATTATTCCTTTCCCATATGGTTACACAACTGTAGATGTATAATGGCCTTTATGACTTCAATGTATCTACACACACCATTTCAATGCAGATCTACACACAATTTTGTATAAACTTGTATAGAAATCTACATATAAAACATCAATACAAGAGCAACTTTTGAAGAATACACTGAATTCTCCCGCCCTTAGGGATTACTTGAGAATTGATTACTTTAATTGCAACTTGGTCCTCGTAACTTGACTCCTTTAATGGTACTAATTGAACGTGGCTGAGATCAGAAATAATTTTGGAATAGAATCCCCATCAACTCCATCTCCATGATCATTGCTTCCGGCAGGAGTGAGCACATGCAAAGTGAAGCCTCTCAAGCCTCAAAAACTTTTATAATAGGTGAAGAAGAAGAAAGTTCATGGAGCCTTTCCAATATCTTAGGGGACTTTCCTGTAAATCAAACAGACATCTGACAGTCCACTTTTCCATGATTGAGGAAGCTGTCAAAATGAAGTAAGTAGAGAGAGCGAAGGGAAGACAGATAGCGGAGAAATAATATAGTTAAACCTTGTTCTTGTTATCAATAGTAATTTTCATAACACCAACAATTGCTCTCCACTAATTCCTTATATATTCTCTCTCTTGTTTTACGAGACACATAAATTAGATCTCATTAAAAACCCCTGCGTAGACTTGCCTTATTTCACACCAAAACCTCATGAGAGATGATCTCATTCCCTCCAGGTTCAATTCTGTTATTTCCTCTCTGTAATTTCGCAGGGGTATCTTCAATAAATTTAAACTGTAGATGCCAACCTCTCAATCTAATTGGATCACTTGATCAAACTTACCGATATAGCACACAGCAATGAGAAGTGGATAATCTTGCATATTATACCTTCTCTTCAGAGAACTCACGACCATTACTAAAAACTTTAGGATCATTTTAAAGGATCGCGAAGGTGCACAACCTTATCTTTAACCTATCATTTTCAGTATCTTTTTGTTTCAAATAAACCAGCATCCAGTTCGTTCAGCGAAAAAACCAACACTAAGACTTTTCAGCTTCAAACAAGGTCTTTTAGAACAAATAGGCATCAAACAGTTTTAAAACATTATCCCTATTTTTTTAAAAATATTTTTACAGAAAAAACATGCAAGCAAAACTTTAAATCACCCGTAAAGCCTTAAGAGCCAACATTTGCGATCATTGGAATCGTACTCAGAGGTTGTAGATGAGAAAGACGAGAATTACTTGCAAAATCAAATAGGCGGTTTACACTACAATTGGAGGTTCTGTACATACAAGATACAACTACGAAATCAAATCTAAACATGCTCCAAAATTTTATGGTGCACGTGCACTGTGAATATTGCACAAAGTTTCGAATATTGCACTGTTTTTTACATAAACATAAGCCTGCAATCTTCGACCTCTTACTGTGTGTTAAAAAATAATGCACAAAATAGCAACAAGCTTTCTCTCCACCTACATCTGTAGGGTGACGTGATAGTTTTTATCGGAACAAGAGTGTCTCTGTGAAACTGCATATTTCGCTTTCTTCAATTGTTGTAAAATAAAATAATAAGTAGAGTGTGCATTATGTATGCACGATAAATGTAAAATATATTCGTTACAAAAGAAATCTGAAGCAAACATAAAATATTACAAGATTGTTGACCATGTACAACTAATGTGCATGGTACAAGAAAGTTTTACCCATCGACAAAACTGTGATACAAGAAAGCTTAAACAAAATCACTTGAGACAAAAAGCAAGAAGCATATAAAATTATGTAAAACACATGTACTAGAGTAATACAACATTGAAGCTCGTTTTTTTGAAACTCCGGTCGGAGAGAGCACACATACACACGATCAAGCCCATAACTCTTGCGAGTGCACGATGTATCTATCACCTCCGCGGGGCTTGGATGTCTTCTTATACAGTGCTTAAGACTGTAGAACCTGAACTGAACTGTCTCTTATCATGATCACGGTCTATCTTGAATTAACACCTTTAATTGCGCTAATAATTGCAACCTTGACTAAGAAGAAACACGAAGGCGTAATCATCCCAGAACATGATGCGGGCATGCCCCTCAGTCAGACACTAACTGACCTTCAGAGAGCCTCGATTGCCCATATATCAGCCCCAATACCTAATCTTAATGAACAATTGCATGTCCGAGCAAGCCATCTTTCATCCTCTGGATTAATATCAAAAACTGTGAAGGCGGCGGTTTAAAATCTTTTACAACAACTACTTCTTCAATTATTCTACTTCTTTTCTTCCATATACTAGAATGATCCAAAGAATTCCACCTTCCTCCAGCATCCCAATAAACACAGTCACTACCTCTAGCTGAATTCGTCGTCTTTTTTCCACTCAATTCTATTTAAAATCTGGAGGGATTATTCTCAGAACTCCCCTGGAACTTAAACAGCCATCAATTAGCTCGTTTCCAAAACATGGCAACTTCCCGAAAGGAATTACAACACAAGAAACAAAATTGTAACTCTATAAGTACATCGTCGGGTGCAAAAACATCACCTCAGGTCCTCACACAGAAGCTCTGCTGTTAATGGCAACCTACACACTACACAAGTCATTTCTGGAAGGGCTAAACATTGCCTGGAACTGTCTATGGTTACGAAAGCTTTGAATAAGCATTTAACGGAGGATAAGCTTCAAGTATAAACTAACTGAGCCTGCTCATTTACTAACAGGAGCTAGATCATATGCTACAATGAACACTTACGTATTTGCTAAAAGCAGTGACTAATTTCGGAAAAGACTGCATTTCCACAAGTGAAAAATTGTTGAGAAAGAATGCCTGCTTAACTCCAATCAATAGATATGGGTGGTGAAAAGTATTCCTCGGCATTAGGTTTCCTCTTCCTGTAGTTAGTTTACTACCAAAATACTTCCATAAGCCCCCCAAGGACGATGATGGCCATGTTTTTATTATCATTCGTAAGTACTAATCCGTGTGTCACAAATCAATACTCCGGATTTCATTCCTAGGGCAGGGAATCCAAAGGAGAGGAGCAGGGTACTTAATAATTACTGAGATCTCATATGCTACTATGCCATAGCATCTATACAGCAAAACAGTAGTATAGGTATCTCCATATATAAGCAAAGCAAGTGTGGGGTATCTTGAGGACATGAACCAAGTCTTAAGCTCCAGACGAGGATAAATGTCTTGGAGATATATTGATAGTAGGACCAGTGAGTGTGACTTCCATGATAAACAAGAGATTGAAATTGTTTCGCGGAGTTAATAGCAGGCGTAAGAGTGAAGTACTACAACAGATTTCTCCTATCTTTCCTGGACTTAACGTGTCATGGAGCACACAGCCTTATAGGTGCGAGTCTAAATAGAATCTACATTTTTCTCTCCAGAAATGTATAGATATCTCTAGAAACATCTCGGGTATCCACGGGATACATCCAAAGAATCCATGGATATATCTCCAGCCAGTGAAGTTAATAAGCCATATGAGCAAATGCTAAGCCACTTTAACTTTTTGCACGTCCTCTTGAACAAACCGAAAAACTGCATAATACATTAGTCGAGCATTACCTTCCAATACACATGAGCATGTTCACATTCTTTCATATACACAGTACATTCACATACACAGGACATATTCACACATTCGCAATGAAACCTGCAGCTCGTTCAGCATCTTAATATCCATCGGAAGCATTGATGCAAGAACGGGGTACATGCATACCAATCGACTATTTACTCCAGAGTAGCCCGGCGAAGGGAGAAGGTTGTTAAAATCACTTTCAGCAGTTAGGTGCGGTGTGAGGTAAAAGAGCTCATTCTACAAATACCCGGATAACTTTGACTATAAGAATTTTTCAAGATTAGCCCGATAAAAAATCGATACTATATAATACAAGAGTTTGAAGACCAATGAGATAGACAGGTTGCGAAGGGAGCGAATGAGTAAGAGTGTGTAGTTTCGGCGAGTGGTAATTCCACACTGCAACCCCGCTCTCTATAACACTTTTACTCTCAAGCCCCACCGCGTTGCTACTCTCAACATCTATAACACTGCTATTCTCTAGCTTTAGATCATTGCTATTCTCAGGCACTATAACTCAGCTATACCGACACGCGCTAGAACACTGCTATTCTCAAGACTGCTATACTCACAAGCTTTAAAGAATGCGTTTACTCAAAAGCTCTACAGCACGTTGATGCCGAATCTCTATAGAAAGTTGATTCCGCATCTCCAAAACACTTTTACTCCCAACGCCAGACAACAACACTTATGAGTGAGTACACGGGAGTAAAAGTTGTGGGATGATCTGATCTCATGTCTCAGGTCAGAATGTGAAAATAAGGAAAATAGTAGTTGAGAAGCAGTCAGCTTGGAGCTTAAAGAGCCTTTGTGTATGTGTAAGTTCGTTCGGTCTCTACTTATGTATGATTGCTAGTGCCTTAGCTACTTGAGCGGTATTACATCTACGTACTCTCTCGGAGTGAAATCATTTATATATAAACGAGAGAACAGCAGAAGCAAGTTCAATTTCAAAATAACGGGGGACTGATTAGATCGATACTGCTACGGTGGCTCCTTATATCCCCTCAATTTTTTATTAACCCCTCAAACCATTTTTGATTCTGGGAAAGACCGTTTTCCACTCTGGCAGGTCTGACGAAGACAAAATTCCGAGGGAGCGCATGCCCTTATTTCATCAAAGAAAACTAAAAATTTTCCTCATTCCCCCCTTTTCCTCACATGTGTGTGTAGTTTGTACTTTACGTGTATTCAAGAATCTTGTATTCTTGCCGCGGCTTCTCATATACCTCCGATTTTCTCTCTCTCTCTCTCTCTCTCTCCACCGGGCTCACTCACGTTACTCACTCTTGTGCTTCTTCTACATCTCTACGAATTTTAACTGTGAGAAACTTGCGCACTTGCATCAAATATTAGAAGGTGCCAGTGTTTTTCTAGAACTCTTTTTCCTACTCCCTTAGCACGGCTAACAAGCCTTGCCAATCGATAGTCTAACACCCTTTTATTATCATACATAAGCAAGAAGAGTAAAAAAAGAAGCCCCTTCACCACCCTTTCCTGACTCTCTCTCTCATTGTTTCTCTTTTACTCGACTGTCTCTTACTCACTTCCCAACTTCTAAACATATTCTTATCTCAAGTGCATATACCTATAAGTCCTCATATGCATAATGATGCTTACGCCTACAACCACTCGCTTCCGGGAAATAATACTAATCATTTTGCACACAGCTATCCGAACTCCATCCAGTTTGCCATTCCATCATTTAAAATTTAGCCGGAGAAACATGCAAACTATACATTGCATTCTGGATTGAATGGCATCAGGCGTTGATACATCATAGATCAAGGAGCCTTTAATGATTTTCTTATATATGATGTACTGACTGAGTATCTTTCGAACACAATCCAAGTGCGGTCATTTTTTCCGTTGCTATTCCAACCAAATCTGCTAGCCTTAAAAATTAACAAACATATCGTTTAACACTGTGATTTTTAATGTGCCTCAATTCAATAGAAACGCAGTGAAAGAAAGTAAAAGATACATGGCTCATAGTTCCTAAAGCCCTTAAGCATCGAATGCAATAGAATCCAACATGCTTTAGAAATGTTGAACCTAGCTGAATATTGCTAAGTAAGTGTGTTAGTATCTACTATAAACGTTGTTTACTAAATAAAACCATGATAGCGTACATTATATGCATGTGACAATACACCTAAAAACTTTGTTTTATCGAGTGTTCTCTATGTCTAGAGGAAAACATATACATATAGAAGAATTACAGATAGAGAAAAGCAGGGTGGACAGAGGAAACGTGCTCGGTAACCGCTGCCTCCGAAACGTACTCCATTTTGCATGAGGATGTTTGGTGAAGCATTTGAAGCTGGCAAACGTAAAAGTTACCACCAAATGCCAACTACTGCCAATTGAAACGCAACAGGTGCAATGAAATCGCCATTTCCTTTCCCAACATACATGTCCAAATACCTGTGGTCTCTTTGAGTCCTGACCATACTCAACCGAGTGGGCTTAACCCTTCGATAGGCTTATGCTTTCAAACGTATATATCCGGTGGACGACGTCAATCCAAGAAATACTTGTCTATCTTCACTTTTATATCGAAGGGATAAGTATGTATTAAAAGGTTTATATTGAAGTACATACGAATCGGAAGGTTCTCATCAAAGTGCATACACATCGGACGGTTTACATTGAAGAGTACATATCAGAGCACACACATCGACGAAATGAATACATGGACTTAAATGCCCATTGGAAGGTATACAGAGAAGATATGGTTACTCAAGTGTATCTTTGTGTGTGTGTAGATGGTCAAGTGCGGCTTGTTGTACACAAATCTATCTGACTCAAGTTTTCCTGTTACCAGTTGCCACCGCTACGAGATTTCAGTGGAACCGGAAGGCAAAAAAAACTATTCAGAACTCTAAACCACCCCACAATTGCTCTATCTTTGTTTCCTTTCTTCACAGACACTGACACACAAGTGTGTGAGTTCACAAAAAGCTGGACATTCTATACATGAGAGAAAGGCAGTAGGAGTTTCGGCGAAGTGAGTGAAAGTGTACTTGTGAGTGCATGAGTGGCGTCGGCGGCATTCCAAACTCTGTTCTAGTAGAAAAACATAAAAATAGGGAGTATAAGTGCGATAGAGATAAGACAACATAATATATACGAATGCCGGTTGCCGACCAAGGTACAGCCGGAGACAGCATGCTGAGCTTCGCACGACTGCGAAATCAAACATTGTAGGCCACCTTTCTTTCTCCACCTCACACTTCTGACAACCTGATTCTTTCTCACTACATGCCGCAGATAATGCTCTCTGTTCTTCAGCGTTCTCCGCCTCGGCTGTATTTACTTGTAAACGAGATTCACTGCATCCATTTTTACTACAAAATTACCTGTTTACTTACTACATTATTTCATAGTGTTTCAAACTTTAAGAACCAACTTTGAACTTGAACCCATTAGCACAAAATTTAACTAATGTAAATCAACCCACGATTCAAGAAAACAAATTACATTCAAGATTACAAAATAAACCTGTGTGAACACAAGAAGATGATGAACTAATAAAAAATATTGACCAAAGATTATCAGGCTCTTAAAGAATAAAGCACATTGCAGAAATTACGAGATATATTTAGTTAAAAATGTATTTTTATCAGCTGAATTGACATGTTTCCTGACGTTTGAAACCCGTCGCTCCTGTAATACTAGTCCGCTGCGACCAGTTCAAAAGGCAAAGTGCTTAGCAGGAACACTGGGGGAAAGGTGAGAGAATCTCTATAAGTTTGCATTTAAGACGAACAATTAAATCCATCGTCAATTGTAATTATATTGTGACTGAACAAAGATCCTACAGGGAAGTTGTTGTTGTTCCCCTATTATGCAAAAATTCATGTTGTGTGACATGTTTTCTCGTCCATAGCCCTCTCTGCACTCGCCGCGACCGCATCTCCATATTATTTTAATGATCCAACTTGATGATCAAACTGCCCTGCAGACGGCGAGACGACTTGCCTCCCTCCTTCGTCGTCTCCATCGAAAACGGCAATTAAAAATTGGTGACAGGAACAAAAGCAAACCAATTTACTAACAAGTCCTCAGCATGATAAATGAACCTACTTGAGGGAAAGAATTACTTGTATATCTTTTCACTTCAGCTCGATGTGTATAAGGGAGACGAGTAGATAGGAAGACTGTCGAGAAAAATTGTTTTAAAAGTCCAAACCACCCAGAGTTGACAATTATCAGTGACCAGAATTATAATCCAATAATCTTGGTCCGTAATTAAAATTCTACTCGACGCTACATCTCCCCAGTTACAGTAACTCCGATAAGCTCATTATAGGTTCATTCCCAGGTTAATGATATTCAGGTTGGAGTGTAAACCATGAACTGGTATATACTCTCCCCATGCATACCTTTGAATATAGACAAACATCCTTACGTACGGAACAACAAGAAAAATTTAAAACGTAGCAAACAGAACATATAAATTCCACATAATAACACAAGATAAAAACTAATATGTACACCACAAAAACCTCTGAACCCTTGTGTAAGGTAAATAGAAAAAGGCCTCTGCTCAACAAATCAGACTCCAAAGGAAGAAACCAAGAATAAAAGAAGAAATAAATAGTCGAATCCCTCATAGGCAGAATCTCTATTTCTCTGAAAGGAATATTTCTTTCTTGTAATCAAGCTTATAGTCCAGGACTACAAGGTATAAGCACAACAGCATTTACAGAAGGCTGTTAAACGGTACAAGGTACAATGCGTATAAGGAACGACGTGTTGAATTATAATGGTAAATGAGTATAAGCGAGAGAGAGAGAGAGAGGAGTAAAAGGGCAACAAACAAGGACTAAGCATTTATACAGTGAGTGTCCAGGAATGCATGCACATAAAGCACGTATATAATGTTTAGGTATGTAACCCCGGTGCACTTGGAATGTAAGCAGACATGCCACTGCCTGACATGTCAGACTGCTTGCCTCCCTCGCTCTATCTGGACCGACTAGACATGCAAGTATAACAGATGTAAGTATATACGTAGGGATATCACCAAATAAAAGGGACTTCAGAGCTTTCAAAACTTTAGCTATAGAAAATATATGTGAAGTTGCAAGCTACAGAATATGTAAAATTAGATGCAGGCTATATAGCATATAAGTGAAGACGAGTCATTGAGAATATGTATATAACGAAACGAGCAGTAGAACAAGGAAGGTATGTACTCTACTAATACTAATACCGTACGAAAGGCAAAAAACGCAGGATAACCAAACCCAAATTTTTCAAGACTTAACTACGACAAACCCCGCAGCTCCTATGCTAATCACAACACCTGGAATAATTAAACAAGAAAGGTTCATATAACCAACCACCTCCTTCAAGGTTAATTCCTTTTACGACAACATCCCCTTTTTTACACCCATCATCTCATCGCATAGACATAGAGCGAGTGAGCCTCGTATAATATACAGGAATAGAGTATAGACGTTCGGAGGAGCACGCAGCGTCATGTCAAAAGCTATAACATCAGAACTGACTGACGAACAACACCTCTTGTAATCATCTTCACTCCACACACACTCGCAGGTATATCAATGCTCAACTTTTATGAACACTGGACTTGACGGCAGTATTCCTGTTCCCTCTCTTCAAATGTAAATATATGGGAAAACATTAAGCTCAATCCAGATAAATTGATGTGTGACGGAAAAGGTTCGTCCACTGCACTCAGATGACGAACCAAGTCCAACAAACCTCCTATCTTATCTTATCTTGTATATGTTCAGATTCTGTGCAAACACTTGAACAAAATGCACCAGGATAGGTATACGGTAACGGTATAGATATAACATCTAATTTTTACAGGATCTTGTAGAATCCCATTTCTACACATTCAAGGTGTACAGCGCATCTAACGAGTCCTCAGGTACTGTAGTAGTACAAATTTAAAGTATATTCTTACATTAATGACTTAGACGAATCTAATCTACTCGGTATGGAATCTATAAATGAAGGTGTGAGAATATAGTAATGAAAGGGTATTTTTCGTCCGGGTTTGTAATTTCTGCTGCAAACATAATTACAGTTGCCAGTTCGAGTGCGTACTGCAACAGAGAAGAAACTACATATAATACCACGAAAATTTAAACGATTTCCTCGCTTTTAAGCGATTTCCCCTCATTTCCACAACAATACTCCAGCGAAGTCTATAAGGAATGATGTGTTATAAACTTCACATCTAATGGTCATTACTTTTCCAAGATCATAATATTATGTGAGCGAGTGGGTTATGGACGAGTTATATTACACCACATTCATCATAATTATTGTATGAGGAAGGAACAACTGGAAAGCCCACCAATGATTATTTCATAAAATTAATCATTAATTTTTGCACCTCGCCTGGCAAGACAAGCTAATAAACAAACCTGTCAGAGCTCAAACTTTTCGTACGCACACAATGCGGAATATGAGTGTACACTTCGGAAACAATTATTACATATATACGAAAAGCAGCTCTGGCAGTCAAGGTGGGCAAGCTTATTTTATTATAGCTCCGAGACCATCATTCGTATGTATCAAAACGGCTCCGAGACCGTGTTAAATGTATTAAGATAGACCATCGTACATGTATTAAGATAGTTTCACGACCATCATGAGCATTTAAGACAGCTCCAAGACCATCATGTATGTGATACGTGGACAGGACTCATACTTTGTAGACAGAGGAAACAACATAAATATTAGATACAAAGGCAATCCATTCATTATACAACCACTCCTTGCCACCTACTCTTAATTTTTTCCACAATCAAGCTGTTTTATAAGCTCTCTCCGAGTCATTAGTTTGATCTTCAGACTCATTCTCCCCTCAGCTCCATTCTCCACGAATTAAAACACCATTTGAACTTAAAATATTCAATTAAATTCCTAGTGTAACCAAAACAGTGCTAATTTCCCAACATGTGTTACAACCAACAAACCGTTCCACGTGTACCGCATGTCTTCTCTAGTAATCTCCCATTCAAAGCTTTAACAAGCTTTTTTCCTCACCATTCCTTCCAAGCCATGTACTTAAACAGCACATACATATAGTCCAAGTGTATACAAGTACGCTGGTTTCCATGTGCATAAATATATACTGGTTCCGATGTAAATGTCTTATTGCTAAACTCTCACTCCTCACTCAATCAGTCAGCTCAACATTCCTTTCTCAACGATAACAAGTTTACGAAGAATAAGAAACCGCCGGTATAGTTTCGTCTTTGACTCTATAGATCTCGCACCAGGCACCTCCGTCCACAAAACGTCTCCATTTCCTCCTTCCTTTTATCTATTTTCTCACAATGTTTACACCTACATTCTTTGTACTTATATTAATCTCTCCCACTAATCTTCTAGTACATCATTACCGTTATGTACGAGTATCAATTAATGACATGGCCCTTAATAAACTACCATCTAACTGTACATATGTGACAACAATTCAATGTGAAAATACTTCTCTGCAGCTTATATTTATTGCTTAACTGATTATCATTTAAGTTGTTTATCTGTACAAAGTTGCTATCTAGAATATAATAATATATTTGATTTCTAATTAAATTAATGACCAAACAAATTAAAAAATGTCTAACAAATTAAAAAGATCGCACTGATGCCAAGCTCGTAGATAGCAGCTATCATGCATCACCCCATGACAATCGGCTGATAAATACAAGAATTTCCGGATTTTCAACCCCGTCGTCATTAGCTAAGGAGGTAAACGAACACCTGCCTGAATGGTCGCAAGATTCTTGCATGTGACAACGTGACAAAATAATTACTAACAAATTGTAGTTTCTAGAACGTCTGGCAAGCTGAAAAATATTGATATACAAAAAAAATTAACAAATTATTTGCAAAAAACTTCTTTTAATGTGGGAATTAAGTCCGCAATAAATTAAGCAGAGCAACATATATCAGTTGCGCCAAACTAGACACAAAAAGTTGCTCACACACAACTGGTGAATTTGGTTCCGGTACCAAGGTTTCGGAAATTGCTCCTGCCGTCAACGCCATTGGATATCATTGGTAGGTAACATGACGGAGTGTAAACTAGAGGAACTATGTATACAGCGGAAGAGATGACAGAAACCCACTTATTGCTCCTTATAACACATGGGGTCTTATAACATCTTAATCCTTGCCATCTCATACATCATCCTTTTAAGGTCGGTACAACAAGTAAATGATCATATCATAGACGTGCACACTTGAGCATTTACTAAAGGCAAGCCCATATGTATGCAAATGCACTGACGCCGGCATATGCAGTTGAATGACAACACTATAAGCCTAGAATATTTTACATTTCAATGAGGAACACCAACGAATCGACGTACACAACCTACGGTAATGTTGAAGTATGTAAATCCACAAGAAAATTCAACGGTTCGACTTGGTTTACAAGATGAGAATATCTGTAGCTCAAACTGGTAGCAAAAACAAATACTTGATATAAATCAGATTCGGTAAGCTTATTCAATTCAAAAGAAAAATCGTGATACAAAGAAAAACAAAAGTTCAATGTCTCTGCTGTAGGTTCGCCAGCAGATTCTTAGTACTGTACCTCAGCTGCGTCCAACCACTGTTACTAAACTTCTGAACAAGCACTTTACAATAATCCTCTGCGATTGAAAATAATTAAACAATTATAATTGTACAAGTTGCTCCATGAATAATGTATTTGATTCGAACTAAAATTGTTATTTAGTGTTTGACAGGAGTTGGCTGGAAGCGAACGAGTGTCCAACGGAAGAACGCACAGAACTAACCAATTATCAATGTTGAAGAGAAGCTGAACGGTCTGTAAATTAATTACAATTTTTCTATAAACGAGTAGTAATTTGTGGTTGAGCAACTCTAGTAGTGTTTCAAGTCCTAAAATGAAGAGTGATGTGGAGGAGTTGAAGAAGCTACAAACACAACACACACACACAGAAAAGACAAACATTCAACTGTCCTTCTTCACGGGTAATCGAGAAGTTACTAAACTGGCTCCAGACAACTAAAACATCCTCTTCATTAATTACATAGGTGTACCTGGTTATCAGGAAATTAAACCTTACTTCGATAATTGCATACTCTCTTGGACATATGGTGACATCAACAGAACATACGACACAGGGGATTACATTTTTGAGCATGTATGCATGCCAGTGTAGTTGAGTAGCAGGTATGCATCACGCACCGTTGTGTTCTCTTCTCTTAATCACCGCCGAAGTGTCAATGTACTACAGAAACAAAATGAACTGTAAGTGACATCCTTGATTTTGCAAAACAAGAAGTAGTACTACGGACGATGCCTATATCTTGCCCATATAAAGTAGAATATTGTACGTGCGTACACTCTCACTATTCCAGACAAATATTAGTACACGGATTGTGTTTATCAATGAGAAAACCATATTGATAACACGCTCAGGTTTCATTTCATTACATAAAGCTCATTGCCATCATCATTTCCGAGGAAATATCAATGGAACCAATCCGGTTCGGAAAAGATTAACTCCGACCAAGTATAATGTTAACCCGGGTACTTCAAGGTAACAACCACAATCAAGGTCAAATGAACAAATACAGGGGAAACTGATCAAACAAGAACATGTAACAATAAAAACATACATAACTACTACATAATAATGAAGTATACGACCAAATGATCAAAGACCACATGCAGAAACATAAATAAGTATAGAATAAGACCAATTGCAGACAAGACAAGGCCCACAACCAAATGTAAAGCACATGGAATAAAACGATGAGACAAAAAACACATACAATAGAATCAAATGTAAAAACGCAAGAAATGAAAGAAAGAGGAGAAGAAACGGAAAAAAGTAACCCGATCTGACCGCCAACCCCGCTGTAACCATGTTGCATCGTCAATACGAGAGATTGAATACTACAACAAATAGCAACTCATAATTGCTTCTGAAATGAACGATGAAGTCACGTTGCGGACTCACTGGCTAATTACTGGTGAAGGCAAATTACTCTCCAGAAAACATTAATCATGCACAATTTCATGCAAATATTCCAAGTGGTTGTTTTGGAGCCATTATGAACCCACCAAGATTACAAATCTAACAGGCAAGAAATCAAAAACGTCACGATTCCCAACCTATCATTACTAATAATTTCGTTACAGATAGAGATTTACCAAGCGGAGATGTTTTCCTCATATACTCTGCATCCACTCTCCATATATAAGTTATTATATAACTACACAGCTGACTGCTCAAAGTAAACCAGTCGGAAGAGTGTAAGTCTGAGGAACTAATGTAGTAAATCCTAGCTTTACACTAACATTTATACGGTCTAGCACACAATTCTTACAATACGACAGCGTAGGTCCCCGACATCGTGTACGCTGCAGATTTAATCTGCATAAACTTCATGTAACTAAAGTGTAAGTACTCAGAGATCTGCTACTGGTGAACCCGCAGAACCTGATCTTAGTCGAAAATTAACCACGGGTCAAGAACAAAATCTTATGTACTTAAATAATATTCATTCTTCTGACTTATGTATTTTACATGCTATAATATGGACCCATAAGTAATTAATATGTAATCGTGGAACCTGCAAAAGTAAATACGATCATGAAATGCTTGAGACTGTATAAGCACTATGACAGAGATAAACACGAATAACATATAATATATAAGAAACAAAGCAAAAATTATTTTGACAATGTTTCACTGGCTCTCAAATTTTATTTGTTTACCTTATGAAGGCAAGTAGAACAACCGGCAGCACTGGTAAAGTATTTCTGAAACAAATCCAAATAATAGATTAGTTTTCATTTTAATTCCTGGAAAAACATGTAATCAGCAAATATTCGGCAAGAATTAATCGACTATGCTAATATTAATCAACAAAGATTATACACATGTTTACATTATACCACAGGGCATAATACAGCATGAGAAACAAGGAGAAACTCATTCAAATAGCTCCGTATTTTGTGCGTATGAAAATGAGACAAGCTCAGTCAATGCATATGGAATGGAGGTGTATCAATAAACTCGGAGCCAACAATTTTACCGTAACAACATGTACTTGTCGTTTTGTATCCGAGCCAGTGACGGATTTGCAGGCACAAACAACCCAGAAAGATACATGGCTTTGTATGTGCGACGAAAGTGAATGCGTAAACGAGTTCAATTGTTCTATGTGTAAGAAAGGAACAAGTTTGGTAATTTATAGCAAGAATAGTACAAGTACATCCTATCTCTAACGCCACAGTAAAAGCACAGTAGATCTACGCGCCAATGAAGCCTCAGATGAATGTGAAGCTCCGAGTACGTAAGTCAGGATTAGATATGCAAGTTGTATTGTGGAAGTTCTAATCGAAAGTATTTAAGTACTCTCAAAGTCCAATTACTTGTCGCTATAGTTTTCCCTCGACAAAGGCGTCCATAGCGCTACATTGTGCACAACCAAGAGCAAGCATGGAGCAGATCCCTACATAAATCTCATGTGCCTCACTACAAAACAGCACTTGGGGTGGCTAGCTCCGTTGATTAAATTTAACTACTGTGGAGACAAACTCCAAGACTAATCACACTCGAGAGATACAAGAGAGTAACACCACAATAATGTACAATTACGACCTCTCCTTACGCCACACTCCAAACACACACACACACAGTAGTAAACGTATACAAAAACACCCACAGCAACTGTTCAACATACACAAAAACTGCTAAACATACAAAGAAACTGCTAAACGTACACATCAGCCAGGGAACTCATACAGGAACTACTAAAAGCATGTTGACCATAGCGCAAAAAACAATGATTTCCTCACACTGGATAGCTCCCAAAAACTACCACTGACTGTTGGAACCCTAGAAGTAAGCAAGCATTATAGATCTTATATAAAGCACTGTACTTCACCTGTATTCCTTTTTATTCGACATGTATTTAGTGTTTGACAAATCATTGTATACAATTTCATTAAATCAGAGAGAGAGAGGGAGAGAAAGAGAGAGAGGAGAGAGACTGTGAGTAGGAAAGAGAGGCTCGTTCAGAGCCAGCGAGCGTCAAGTATCTATATAACTAATAATACACCTCAATCTTGGTAACATTCACTTTGATTTAAGTCCAACTCTCCCACAGATAAGTTAAGCAAATTCATGTAAAACCTACACTTGACTAAGGACTCTCCGGGAGATAGCATTTGTCAACAGAAATTATTACGATGAGATACCAGAATCTTGTGTACTCTTTACCAGCGTTAATAAATAAAAACATTAATATGTGCAGCAAATGAACATAACAGTCAATTTACTCATCGTAAGTATCCAGAATGTCAACGCCCCTTCAAAATACTCAAAAGTTTTCCATACACACGATCCTTGTTATATAGTGTGTGTATGTGTAGTTGCTTGGAGCATGGAGGATCGATTCTAGTAATAATCCCACATTTATTTCTTCCTTCATTTGTCATGCACTATAAATTGATGAGTGCGTCGCATTTATTTTTTGTACCTAATTTTTTATATTGTAATATACTATAAGGTATTAATCCCAAAATAATGATTCAATAATAATAACTACTAATAAAATTTGGTGTATTTATTCTTCAGTTCCTCTTCGTTCAGTATAGTAATACCCCGTCGTCAAACTAAACTGTCGTCGCAATCTCTATTTATAAAAAAAAAATCCTGTATAAATACCAGCGATCCCTATAATAAGTTGCTTCTATCACAGTGCATCTCAATCGTGCTCCTGTGAATGAATCCTTTACAACAGAAAATACTTGAAAGTACGACAAAGATCATAAAAGCTACCAGCTCTTTCGTAGTACTTTTTCCTTTTAGAAGCCTCTTGCTCTTAAAGACACACAGAGTTAGAGTGTTAAGACGAGAGAAACAGTTTGGGAGTGTGAAGCACGTGCAAGTGACAAAAAGTTTTTTACACTGTTCTAATGGTGCAAATGTGCTTCTTCCTACCAACAAATCTTTACACTTACCAAGAGTTCTAAATGCCTAAATACCGATACGTATATACAATCTATTACAGGGCCATTCAACAGTATAGTTTGTATTACAGCAACGTCTATATTACATTTCAGCTTGTATTACAGCAGTTTATATACAACAGTAGAGACCAATTCTCAGCAAAGCCTAACCTCCCACTAAACTATGATGCACACGTTCTAAATGGATCTCCTCCGACTCGTAAACAAATGATGGTGTAATTTAGAATTATTGCCTTTGCACAATTTAAGAAATTCTCTGAGGAAGCTCCTTCCTACTTCTGCTTTCTGGTTGTCATCACCAACTTCTTCTCAACATCACGACTATGAGAATACTAACAACAACCAAATAAATGTTCGGAATATCAACAAATGCATCCGATCGAAAAAATTACTAATACATGACTTGTGAAAGAATATCCATAAATCCTTTTTTCAGAGAATATTACCGAAATAAAGGAATCAGCTCGGAAAAATTATCAATAAATGTTGTGCTCAAAAAATAATGAAGAAATTACCAATAAATGCATCCTCAACAAATTGACGAGTTGGGTTATTATTATTATTCAACTTCTCTTCAGTCTCAAACCATTCAGTGTATGGATACATTAAATTCCAATAGCGGAGACAAGGCAACAAATCTAGAAATCAAACATGGTCCTCTAATCTCATCGATTGCATCCAACAACGATGGTAACCATCAGCCAGTAAGTTCCTCACAAGCAGGACCGACTGCAGGATAATTAGGCTGTTACCTGATGATCAGCCTACTTGGAAGCATGCGTCATTTATACGCAAATCAGTGTTATTAATACATACACTGTGGTTGGGTCTTTTCGTGGAAGAAGCCATTTTCCCAGGGAATCCTTACGGATTTTTAAATCGCTTCGTATCTATAACCTTGATCTACGAGCACGGACAACACGCTCTGGGTATAAATGTTCTCTACAAGGGAAATAATCCTTGTGATTAGTAAAACACAGAAATAAATAACATTTGTAATCATGAGCATTGCAGTGTCTCCATTACGAGACTACTAACTTGAGCCATTGCTACCATACAATCAGGATCATGATGGATTAATGTGCTCGCATGAGTTCTGATAATCGTGGAATCCGGTGGCGGCAAGGAAGCAGCAGTAACAACAGTTTAGAAACTAGTCGGAGGGATATATATGAACGAGTCTTCATATGCAATTCTAATATGGAAACCCTTATGAATCAAGCAGTAAGTACAACTCGAGTGTCTGCATATACACACCATGAGTCCAGCACAGTGAAAATATATGTGACTCACACAGAGTAAAAAGCTAATATGCATGTCAAACAGAATAATCCTCATGTATATATACACGTTTGTATTTCACTGCTCGAGTCTCAGCAACACTGCAGTTTAAACACTGCAGTGTATACATAAAGCAAGGTAGCAAGAACTCACGTAAAAACTCGAGTATAATGTTAACGATGGCAATACCAACACGATCACACTGGAGAACAACCAGGCCCTGTTATTAAGACGATAACCACAAGTCTGACGGTCTTGATTATTTCCATGCATCACTTTGCTCCCTACTACAACCTCCGCAGACAACAACTACACACAAAACAACTCATTCTAATTTTCTATCCATACTCGTCCACCTTTGTCTTGTACACAAACTCCCACAACGCAAACATTAGCGTAAAAATTTGAAGTTTACAGGTAGTAGAACATCCTTTGCGCTGTTCAGATAAAAATTACGCACCCGAGTGCTAACCACGCACAGGTTTGAGCAGTTAACAATGCACAGGAGTTACTGTATAGGATGCAGATGTTAACGTTTCTTTCGTAACATACAGAAAGTAGCATCCCAGTGGTTAACATTGAATAAGATAGATACTAGTTTAACATTACGAAACATAATACAGTTTCCCAGCATTAAATCTATAGCACTAATACAGAAGTTAACATAGCAGAAGATACCAGATGTAATGTAGCATATTTGTAGATATACGCTAAAGCGATTGTAAGTAACTTTACATGATAGAGAATTGAACACTGAAGACTGTAGGGACAAGTAAACACGGCATATAGCACGTTGAGGAACAAATTAATATAATCGTCTCCAACTGCCTGTCACGTACATTGAAACTTGCCCACATTGCAATCGGTGTGTTCAAACAGAAATTATGAAGAGAAATTATTGGAAGAAAATTATTTTCCCTCATTACACCACGCAGCAGTTTTGATTCACTTCGCTATTATATAACTTGAAGCAATGATTTCAAGTTCATTTCACTCACTATGTCTCCCAGTTTTTTCTGTAAGACTACCACCAGTCAGGTTGTACAAACACGAAAATTATAATGTTTGATTTTCTACATATAAATTGACCAGGTATTATTGCTATATTTACATTGAGACTCGCTGTTGCTGTCCTGTGTACAGGTACTGTAACTATTCCTTGGTATAATACCTACGAAAATCAGATTTCCATGCAAGATTACATCCTTCGCGGAGAGATTCTATCATGCTCATATCATAAGAACTACTCATGTTGCATGAAAGCCAGGCATGTGGCCTGATGATGAATGTAATATCGAAAAATTTTAGTGCTCATTTTCTGCCAGCTAATGCTTATAGAGATCTCGGATATAGATACTCAAGATGTTTGATATACTTATGTACAATCTTGAAAAGATGTTTTAGATTCATATGGAGGCACGCCAGATATATAGATATCATAAATACTGAAATATAAACGTTCGCTATATCTACATTTATAAATACAGATGCACCGTATAACTGCAGAGCTATTAGAACTCACACCAAAGCAATAAGCTACTGGCCTATGTACATAAAATATACATGAACTAGCGAGTGAGGGAGAAACGAGTGGAAAATCAGTCTGTTATTACAGATTTTTGCTCCTGACTGATCATTATGGATCTTCATATTTTTTGCCATCAAGTTTAATGACGAGACGAAGATGAAGAAGAACAAGAAAGAATATCTCGCGTTATTTTTTCATCGCATTTTTCTCTTGAGAACAGCTTACCCCAGAATGGTGATTGCATTGATACAATCACGATAAACCATTTGGTATCTAATGCAGCCCTACGTCTTTCAACGCAATCTGCTCCACTCATTTCTTAAATTACAACAATGAATAAAAATTTTTCGAATCTAATGTGTATTAACGACTGGTCAAAGCAACACGAACAACTATTCTCGGCCAAATACCTACATTTAATGATCTTCTGTCTAGCGCCCAAACCTAACCAACATTGACATACAATTTCGTTACTCCTCACTCCACATCTACATTCCCTAAACTTAATATGCATATATACTATATATACATATGTACATTTATACATACAACTATACGGAGTACACTTCTTAACATCAACTCCTATTGTCAATTCTGCCTGAACGTCAAGAGCAGTAAATCAATTGAAGCAACGTGTTTCAAACTTTAAGTACAGGCTTTAAATTGAGAGAATATAAAATCGCATATGGCACCTGGTCAACAAATGAAAGTAACAAACAGAACAACAACTAAAACTCGAAAAAAATAACCTTCCGAG
Organism: Lipothrix lubbocki; assembly: GCA_034696945.1. Classification (NCBI taxonomy): domain Eukaryota; kingdom Metazoa; phylum Arthropoda; class Collembola; order Symphypleona; family Sminthuridae; genus Lipothrix; species Lipothrix lubbocki. Next base: position 101,978 of record JAQGAK010000009.1, on the reverse strand, counting down.
AATTACATGAATTATGATGTTTTATAGAGAATTGCTGAAGATGAGCAACTACTGGGAAGGACGGGGTATTTGCATAATAAATTAATACTAATAAAGCATGTATTGCCGTCTGGTCGTAAAGTACACATTTGCTTTCCCAATAAAGCATTTTCTTCCATATTTTAATACCTTATTCTCTTCCGCCTATGTGGACTGTACTAGTAAAGAACTTAAATTTGACGGAGCAAGGTAATTCCATGTGTTTATTACTACACTGTAATTTGTTGTCTACAAATTCTTTTATTTACACATTGCCTCGTTATTGCTTTTTTTACTGCTTCTTCCATCAGCCGGGCTACCCGTTTCCGAAAGGGGGCCCAATGGATGCCAGCTACATACTTTTTCGAAGACCTAAGTACCTACATGAGTAATTTATGTAACTTATTTGTAATGCATTTTCTTTATTGACTACCTCACGTGTGCGGGAAACAATCTTTTCCTGAATATTTGTCAAAATTCTTGAAAAAGTTAATCAAATTGAATTATACTGTACATAATAAACACTCTAAAACGTAAAACTCTACAATGTTTCACTTGAGGAGCACGTATTTCTGATGTTGTTCGTCATTAAATATTCCAAGAAATAACTTGAAAATGCAAGAAAGATACAGAATAGGAAAACACATACAAAATATTGGGAAATACACATAAAACATACAAAAATAAAAACACATACATATGGAATGCACAAAAAATACATGCAGAACTGTCAAATAACATAACAGTCTTACTACACGAATAACCTGGGGAAGACTAAAAGCCAAGAGTGATTTTCGATTTGGAAGGAGAAATGAATAAACGAGTGTTATATGAGAATGGTTGAGAAATCCAGGATGACGGTTCATTGGGAAGATGCTGAGAGAAAAAGTTTACAATAGAGAGGGATATTTTAGTTTGTAGGCAAAAACGCTCCAAAGTTTTGTCTAGCAATAATTCCCCACTACGCAGGGGGCACAGCCATAAAGGGATAGCAATTAAAGAAACCGGTCAACTGTGCGTTTCTCGTATTTTACGCGCACCTCAACATCATTTACCCCTAGACACCTTTAATGAATTCTAAATATGCGCACCGTTCAAGACAGCCCTTTATTGTACCAACGGTTGGACAACCCGTGGTTACCTTGTCCATCCAATCCAGCACTATCCGAGCAGTACACGGATGATGTTGTGAGAAAGGGAAACCAAACTGAGGAAGCTAGTGACCTCACCTTACGAAGCCTGACATGTGAGCAAATAAAAATTCCGAGGGAAACTTATAAGAAATAATTATAAGAGTTACTATTTAGCAATGCACTCAAGCTTTATTAATAGTTATCTCAAAGTTCTCACTCTTCTCCACAACTCTCACAATTATTCTATTACTCATCCTCCCTTCTCCCTTACACACATTTATCTTCAAGCGGGTACCCAACATATTTACTCACTATCACCTACACTAAACATTCTACTGGTAAACGTGTTTCTGATACTTGAACACATGCTCAAGATTTACCTCGCACTCATGTGAATACCGGAGATGTGCATCCTAATAATGAAAATGCATACAGACTGTGCATTCTGACAACGAATTACATACAGGATGATACTTTTAGAGACCGAACTTCATACAAAAAGACACTTTTATAATATTGAAGTTCTTATAAGAAATCGTATGCATAAAGAAGCTAAAGATTATGTTATGCAAACATACATCGGTTCCTTAAGTTCATATACGAAAACATAAAATACTTCAAATTCTTATAGGAAGATACATTTTAGAAAGTGAAGCTAATATAAGAAGGAAGCTAATAATGAAGTGCATGTATACGGGGCACCGCTAACAAAACTATTTATGGAATGTGGCCGAAACCCAAAACTTTGGAACTCTAAAGGCAAACGTTGACGTCTCCCTCGTCAGCACGGGGTAGTAACAACTCTCATCAAGCCCAAAAAACTTTAAGAGTTGTCAAGTTATAACGATTAGCATATTCATAGATGTATTGTTCCGAAAGCTTAACAAACTCCAAGCATTTAAAGTGTTGTCATGCACAAGTGCGTAATATAATATAGTTAAATACTTAGTATCAACTCCGGCCTCAACATTCGGATTATCAATTGTATTATGAGATTCGAGCACCATGTGCAGCAAACCAATAACATATAACATGCTATATACGCAGACACTGTTGTAAACTTTATAATTCATAAATTGAGAATGAAAAGAATCTCACGGCATGTTTTCATTCTGGAGCTCATCATTTTTTTCACGGAAGTATGTACCTACATCTTTCGTATGTGTACACACACGCGCTCAAATATACATACACACACATATATACACGATATAAAAGAATCTACGTAATAGGCATAAAGTATAGGGAATTATTCTTGAAGGTTGGTGTACACATGTAAACACATATGCACGTAAGATAACACACACAGCCGTGAAGACATTAGACTGGACCTAAGAGTGGAAACTTGATTAGTATTGGCACACAACTTGTTAGACAAGCCAAAGATGAAATGAATACAGAGCGAAATCATTAATAGGAGTAAAGAATTAAAGAACTGAGAGGTGATAAAGTATTTGAGAAGAATCATATATGTCAGCAGTATGGAATGAGAATTGCATAAATTACCATACCTGGATCCAAGTTGTGTGGCATTATGTGACAGCAGGTGAAGGGCTACGCAAAAAAACACTCGTTCAGGTGTTCTAAAGAGGCCTTAACCAATTCGGTCAAGTGTCAGCCAAAAACTCCAGGGGGTGCAACACAAGATCCGAGTGAGTAACACTCATTAAACTATGCCACGACTAAGACTTATGCCCGCTATAGCCACGAATATACTCCCTTGTACTTAATAGTCAGCCTTATGTAATGCATTGCCTTACTCTCTGGTTAGTCAAACCTTCAAGCACAATAATTTCTTACATATTTAAACTTTACACTATAATAATTCTAACTTTAAACTATAATAATTCCCGATGTATTTAAGCTATAATAATTCCGTACATACTCATATCCAAACCTTCACGTATAATAATTCTCCATATATTTAAACCTTCAAGAATAATCCCCCACATACATAAACCTTCAAACGTAATAAGTCCAGTCAAACTAAAGATTCAAAAGTTACTAGTGAAGATAGAAAGGAGAATTGTCTATATATACTTATTCCTTCTCTTTAGATCATTATCCTAAACCCACTGCCTACACCACATTATAACATTCTTCAAATGTGGTCCACTTAATACGTTTCTCGCAGTCTTCGAGCGATATACATACTTAGATGGGGTTATATAATAGCAAGGCATAGTAGTCATATCCATTGAATGGAACTGTTACAACCGCGAGAGTTCCTCTATAAAAGAACCCCAAGTATTTGAAATCTACCTGCTCGGCCTCCTTGCTCATACCATTATCATAAATACCTATCTATTTGACGTGGGAAAAATTGCCAATTTATTTTCAACAACGAAATTATAAGTCCCCATCAAATAATAAAAATGAAACTACGATCAACTTGAATCTCTATATGAGGATTCCGAAAATACAGCCTTATAAGTAAGTCTTGGAAGCTTTCTGGAGCTTTTATCCTTACAAATATAACAGCATCTAAAAACTTATATATCGTCTTTCTAGCTGCAACTTTAACTTTTCCAGTCTTTAAAATCCGTTTCGGTCAATTTTCTTTCTTATGCGTTGTGATTTTGTTGGAATAAAAACTAAACGTTGTGAGGCTATTTTCGAAATATTAAATAAATAGGCAAAAACCATGCAAATTTTGAAAATGTAAACTAATATCTAAATTTAAAACGGCTTGAAATAACAAAGTGTGAACAAAAACAAAATCTAAGAACACAATTCGTTCGAAGGAGGAAGTGTAAAAATCCAAACGTACTCGAGACTGTAGTAAGTCGAAGATAATAAATGAAGGGAAACGGGCACGAAAAGTCAGTGAAGAGAGGCTATGAAACAAGTGGCAAAAATACCTGCAGTGTCCCATCAAGTGCATCCATATTAGTTACGAGGAGTATTATCGACGCATATTTCCTTCCACTGCCATCATAAGTGTCATACTCGTATTAGCCCATGCTGACGTAAAAGCTCTTAAACCGATATTCTATCTGTTGGTATACAAGCCCGCTGTCGTTGGAGCAGGAAGGAAAGGAAACTGAAAGTAATTTATAGACCGATAGTCTTGACGTCGTAACGTGCAAAAGTGTGCTTGTGTGGAAAGAAACTGACTGACTGCAAGGGCCCGCAAAAGTTATTAGGATTGGTGCAGGTAAAATCTTCCTTCTTGCACTCTCTCCAATACTTTTCCTATATACTAAAAAAAAGTATAGAGTAGCGCCGAGAGAAGAAGAAATGGAAGCTCACGAACTATAAAGAACTTATAGATATATGTATCTACACATACACCCGTTCTCTCCGGCCACTAAAGTCTTCCCGCATAGCCGTATACTCCTTGAACATAAAACGACTTGTGTAGAGCTTACAATAAGCCTTTTTTGTTCTCCAATTCCAGGACGTTTAACAAATGGTCATAGAAGACGGACAACTGTTGCTGACAGACAACACTTCACCTGAATGTGAGTAAGCGAGCATTCATTACACAAGAATGAGTGCGTAAAGCGAATGGGATAATGACAAGCAAGCCATTGCGAATGGAATCTACCTCCACAACACACACACACACACAATAAGGATAACATATAACAATAGTCTTTTCTTTTTAACACTGGAACGGCCAGAGCTTAAAAGTTATGACTGAAAATCTACCGTACTAATGAGACAAGAGTACACATATTCGTATTAAAACTCCCATAAATTACACTCCTCTCAAGATTTATGCCGAAAATCAATACGGTCGTGGTACATTTCCACGCTTAAACATCCGCATGTCCATGAAACAGTCATGGGTTGGGGGAACGAGGAGATAAGATATGTTACAGTTTGCCAAAACAATGTGGATGACGAATGAAATAGATCAAGTTTTTCAGGTCTGAAGGTCTGCTCTTTCGGGCTTACAATGTTATTTTTCGCCCGCAACTTTACCGTTCACAATGCTGAATTTGTCTTAGAACTAAGATTAAAATTAGCAAGTGAAACCCATTAAATATTCTTTAGATGACACTGGGTACGAATGTGGAACAAAAACAACATCAGCCTATAACACTATAGTTTTTAATTAAAAGAATAAGCTCGAAATGTTTATTTCATGTTATTTAAGTTCAAATGATAAGAATTGCACAAGTCAACCCAGGACAAAAATAAACCCCAGAATTAACCCAGAGATCATGCAGAATAATACACGCTCATTAAGAACTTCAGTAAAAAAAAAAAAAAAAAGATTCACCCGGAAAAATACTGAACTCCAAAAGATTAGCCGACAGTAAAATAATTAACAACATTGTATAGAGTGTTCACAGGAGTTAAATGATTATAATAGTAAATTGCTCCGAGCTCCATTTAGTAACACCGTACATACGTAGGATAATAATAGCAGGAGATACAATATATGCAAGCAGGAGCTATACTTATAGTGAATTGAATGCAAGAAAAAAAAGGGAAAAAAGAGCCGTGAAGAAACTGCTTTTTTATACTAAATAGAGGGGATATTATGATACGCCAGGCAATCAGGCTGGCTATGGTTTGTAATGAATAATCTTTACATAATTAAAAATGTTACATAAAATCGCTTTCATAAGGTACTTGGCAGTAACATGGCCTCGCCGGGTCGTAAAATAGCTATAACTTGCCAGAGTGTCAAACTGATTAGCATTTCTTTTGAAATCCAGCAAAGAAAAAATGTGGCATGGGTCAGTAGGGTCATTAAATTTATGCACGTTATTAACAATATAAAAACTCCTTAATAAAACTAAGAGTTCTGATGAGTTGTCTTCTTAAAACTTCCTTCCCTATCATGTGTGTACATAAAAGCCTATCAAGCTTACGTTCATACTATCAAGCGAACGCTCATTTCATACTATGAACAGTTCACATGTTGCCGGCTCCTTCAAATTCTCCTCCAGTATGTTGAGGAGTAGGAGGAACAACTTTGTTCATGAATTCACCAAACTTATAAACTCGTATGTTAGAAATGAGTTGATTATGATGATGATGAGTGCGCATATAATCTCACTCCCTAGAGCTTGATTTTGTGTACAAGGAAATATAACAGTGCACCAACGAGAATCATAAAGATTCAAAGCCACTTGGCATCATGATTAGAAATAAAAAAGAGAAAAAGTATAGTATTATTTTGTTTAGTATTACCTTCTGATGAGTATTATATTCTCATCTTATACTCGTCTTAGATTCTTCCTCTATCTCTCTCTCGCACGCCGTAAAATCCAATGAATATCTAACCACCTATCAGGGTATGTGGTTGTATTTTAATCAGCAAAATAGTCTATCAATAATTTATTGCTTACTTTATTCCTCATGTTAAAAATTTTACTTGAAGGTGTAAAATTAAATTCTTGTTGTCTATTACTGAGATACCACAAGCTATACAGCAGAATGAAGAGGAAGAGATGAAGGAGAAGAAGGAAAATATGTGGGCACCAAGATGCTGAATATAAGAAAAGAAGTGTAAAAATTCTCAAAACTATTTTCTAATCAAACTCACCATACGTACGTTCTTGAATGTTACTGGGACTTTGACAGCCGAAAAGTGCAAGGTTCTCATTTATTCTACGTGTCCATCACCCAAGGCTGGCTATAGGGGAAAATAATAAAGCAAATTAGAAACGTATAAAGCCAGACACCTTAAAAAATCCACTCGACGCTTTTATGAACACTACAAAAGCGATTTTTACCGGTACCAAATACAAAAACAGTGCATTATACCTGCGCTTATCTGTTTACTATATATGTCTGTTTTTACTTGGGTCACACATTGAAGCTCTCATACAAACTTTTACTTATTGTAGAACATGGATTTCCCGTATGTACATTTCTTAAATAACATTGTTTTCTTAAACGTAAAGTTTCTTTGATATATCATGCATACAACAAAGTACGGATTTTTATAAGTATGTATGTACGAGAAACATTCGGGTTTTCATATGTTAAGTAACTTGAGGCTACTCAAATTTACACGGAGCTTCAGTATAACGCAACATGTTTTACATTAACAAAACTAATATAATGTTATACATGCTGTTCGTATGAATAAGCGGAGGACTGAGAAACATTGGATTGTGCCCTGAATCTAGAATAATTATTATGCATTAGTTTAGGAGGGATTCGCCATCAGTTTTAAAAATACGATGCACGACTGGAACAAGGTGTTGAAATACAAGACACGATATTGAACCACAAATATGCTTTACTACCTTTACCTTCGGACATGAAGCTAAGTAGTATTACTACTTCACAAGTGTTAACAACTGCAACGAGGTACGAGTTACATCCTTATGCACTCGAATATATTATATACAAACCTTTTTTTGGAAAAAACTAAATTATGCCTCCTGAGAATGTATGAGCAATGAGCATGCTTATGTTCATGTATACTTCCCTTGTCTCTTGTCTCTGTGTACATTAGTTTGAGTGCAGTTGATGCTTGGAATAGCCTTTCCTATAAATCTCGGATTAGGTATATATCGTATGTACCATACATAGATATAGTCCTGCATCCCAAGTGTGTGAAGTGCTCCGTAGGAAATTCATAATAAACGCATGTACGATTTATTGTAAACATATAAGCATCAGAGTGAATTCATTCCCAAGTGAATGCATATATAAGAACAACACTATCAGTGGTTTGGCCCGAATGCATATATAAAAGCAGAAGATATACAAAACAGAGTAAGAACAAGCGAGGGAAAAGAGCTTAGCAGGTGTGTAAAACCTCATCTGATGATGATGATGAGGAAGGAGTGCGCATCTAGTTTATCTGCACTCCGATGTGTGGAAAGAACGTCTGTTAGGCGTGTTTCATCTGCTTATTATCTCGTCAGAGCCTTTCACAGTGCCGAGAACGTTAATCACATTTATGAAACACATGGAGGGTGTAATTAGCACTTGCAAGGCTTGATCCTCGTATGTAAGGCACACCTCTAAATTCCCTTATCGAATAATTAGACAAAGGATTACACCCTTTCTCTCTCGCCGTTATTTCCTCTCCGCTCCTTAACCTCAACAACGTTTTCATCACACTTTTATACTCACTGCCTCAAACTATCTCACACTCTTCTGTCTTCAATAACATAATTCCACCTTCAATATTACAACTCTGCTTTAAATACATAATTCTAGCTTTATACTGCGGTGCTGCAAATAACTCAAGCTTCAATATTACAATTCTGCTTCAAGTCTACTTTCGATTCCGCTTTTTAAATACATACTCCATGTTTCTCTATATACAACACTTTATTTAATACACTCAATTCCATCTTCACCATATTTACCAAAGTGATTCTCCAGCAATCCTGTCGACAGAAATATTAAACAATCACCTTGCTGCTTCATGATACTTGCATATCCGTTTAGCTCATCTGTATATAAACTACCTATGAATAAGTACAGCTGTAAAGAAATAAAAATGATGAGCAACAAGAAATAGACGCTCGTTGATTACGTTTTCACCTAAAAACTGTCACAGTCGGCGCTTAAGCTAAATACACAACAACATATGGCCTTTGCAGTAGCACCCATCAACAAGCTTCACCCAAACCAGGCCGCGTTATTTTGCTATTGATTAACATAACATGCACACACATATTGCCTTCCAGCTCAAACTGGAGAACGTTATTAGTCAGCGATATTAGCCAAGCATACCTGCACGAGGCGAGGAGTGTACCAAGAACACAATATATACATGGAATGGATATTATTTTTTCTTTTGTCGAATCTCACAATAGCCCCGACGTTAATTACCGTAAAGTTCGTCTCCTTGTTTTACCCCTGGACATACTTTCTATGCAGTATTATGAGTATACATGTGCTTATATGCGAAAATAAGTTGCTATAAGTTCATATATCTACTTGGATGAATCTATAGAGTGTGATTATATTGTTCCAGTAGTGGTTCGTGCTTCATTTTTATTATTGAGATTATAATAAGAACTATATTCATCAATGGATTCATCTACACACTCGGACAAGACATTTTTATGGGCTCACATGACAATTATCCTCCAGCAATTACGACTTATCGTCCACGGACCCTTCCCCATTACAACAATTCCTCACAAGAAGCGAAATAGTGAAAAATCTTCCCGGGAAAAATTTCCCCTCTCCGTCATTCTCCCCGCATATAGTATTTACATATGGAAGGATATACTTATTATAAACTTTTACATACAACCTCCTACATTATAAGCATATATAAGTACAATGTAGTTCTAGTCGGGTAGGTTACACAAATTTTTGTTCCACCCGAAAGTATGCACAAGTAGATATTTAATTTCATATACAGAAAGTAATCTACGATATACGACGTAATTACAAAGGACAGCACTGGATCCGATATAGCTACACTTAATAAAAGTTTCGTTCCAGAAAACCTTAATACAACGGTTTAATTGCAAAACTCCATTCAAATACTATTCTTTTTCGTGAGCCGGGTAGAAAAGTCATTGCGATATTTGCTTTCGTAGACAAATCATGCTTTTGTTGCTCACCGCGACAACGATGAGAGCCACAAGGTCGAATAAGTCGGAGTTATTAATGTGATTGGTAATGCAGGAAAAAATCATAATCCACCGAAATCCAGGGAAATATGTACATCCAAAGTGACAGAGTAAAGCTGGGATATGGTAATAAATGAATAATGTTAAACACATTATATTTACATTGTTGCCACATCGGTAAATTAAACAGCGTAATTAGCTTATCTTACTACTATAAATGTTATACTGTGTTTTTGTATTATTATTTTTTGATAAAAATTTTAATATTAACGGGATTAAGCAATTCACAAAATTCAAAAACCGGTATTAACAATACTTAAAAAATGTAATTAACAAGATTACCAAAGCTGTAATTATATTTAAACATGAACTCATAGAAGACGGCAATTCCGTGCGTCAAACAAAGGAGAACGAACGTCAATGTACACGTATAGCTATTGTAAAAAAGGAAATCAGAGTAAGTTTGACAATACTCCTAAAAGCAATTATTATTTCATTTCAAATTAGAAATGAAGGACAGAGCAAGCACTAATAGGTTGGAGACACAAAACTTCTTTTCTTTTACTTGCCGGAGTGGAGGGAAAGAAAAAGTCTTGAGAAAAGACCTGACTGTTAGAAGTAGCAGTTAGTGTACAACTAATCCTATTAGTTCTGATGACTCGTAACTCCTCAAAATCCGATGCACATTGAGACGGGCTCTAATCGAATTTCATTATCTTAGCAAGAGAACATGAACCATTTATGAGTCGGGAGAGAGAGACAGAGAAAGGCACACGCATAATAGAAAGAACGAAATTTGGACAGGGCAGCAAGGAGTTTCCTGTGTGTACCTTATGCATATACATACTACCTCTCATGTAGATATATGTTACTCTATTTATATATACACCACCAAATATACATGCTCCATCCTGTGTATACACGGACAAACTTTATTTTTCCGTATATTTTACACGTTGTAACATTCCTAGTATTAGTAGCTTACAGGGATACCGGCTTACACTTCCCGGAGTACACCAGCTTATAAAAGTCAACCTGTGGGGAACTTGCCTTACATACAGAACCAACAATATACACAGGGAATCAACGTTATACATAATAAGCCAACGTTGCATAGTGAAGCAACGCTATATGTACAGCCTTGTCCAGGCCTTCGCTTTGAACACACCAAACCTATGACCTACAGTCATTCATTGAACGAGCGTCCAGCTATACTTACAGTCATTCCGTCATATGTATGACAGTATATCAGGTAGTAACTATTTGGAAGCATAGCGGTAGACAGATGGTGAAGTCGGCAATTTCTTCATTGCTTACATACACAACCGGGGGAGAAAACTACTTGGAGAGCCACAAGTTAAAGCATTGTGTGAGTAAGGCTGAAGAAGAGAGCGGGCGAGAGAGAGAGAGAGAGAGTGAGGCAAAGTCAGCCGAGCAAAGACATGTCCATGCTTAACCTTATGACCAAGTCGTAGTTAGTCCCAAGTAATTATACTAAAATAGCAAGATGTAATAGCATGTAGTGGAGGAGTGTAATGAGAGCCTTGCATGACTTGCTGTACTTCCGCTCGGAGGAAAGAAATCAAAAAGACGGTCATTTCTATTTTTCTGTGTGTGGTTACCAAACCTACATAGAGAATCATTAAAAGCCTGCCTAATTATCAGATTGCCTTGGCTTCCAAGAGAAGAGGAAAAGTTTCCCAAGGACCACCAAAATTAAGTTTCTTCCTCCTTCTTTCCCCAGTCCCTCCACCACCGTTGATTCCGGTCAAACCACCGGGGCAGCTCCTCTATTGAACTTTCGCATGCTGGCTGTTCGTCAGTCGTGTGAATTATAGGCAGCATGAATTATACATTTGCCCATTAGATGATTGCAAGATCTAATAACTGACCCACCAACGCTCCAGGTCCTAACCGATCCTGACGGAGATCAAAAACAAACTATTTACGCACCTCTCCAACAGTCCTCCACGCTCACTTTCCACCAATTACTCTCACACTGTCACCGAACCCAACGGGTCACATACTTTACAAATATCATCCACACGACTGAAACCTACTCGTGTGTGCACCCGAACAATACTTCCGTACTCGCAATTAACGCTTCTCAATGCATCTTCACGCTTGCCGTCCCGATTCCGTAATTATTGCAGCCGGCAAAGGAATTTGGCTTACTCGACATTTTACTCTTTAATTAAAATTCTAAATTCAGAAAATCATCACAAAAATTAAGAAACATCCCCGTAAAAATTCTAAAAGCAAATATTAAGAAAAGGACATGGTTGTTAGATTTCGACAAGAATTTTACTCCAAAATGGCAATTAATTCCTTGCAAACTGTAGGAATTCAGAGCTGTGTCTACTTGAAGTAAATTATAGTGAGTAAATGCATACAAGACAGCTGCGTATTGTGCAAAAATACTTTCGGGAAATATTGCTTTCTTGATTTTATTGGTTCATGTACAATCTCGTTAAGTTGTTACGACCAGAAGCCAGCAGAAGCTGATGTATAACATCGGAGAAGGCATATGGGAAGACTGTCTTCAAGTAAAAAGTCCTTGTTTGGAGCTTAAACAGAGAGAGAGGCCTAAGAAGGAGGAAACTTACGCAGAATAAGGACTTAAACAGCATGTGAGTAAAACATAACGAGAACTTAAGCAGAAGTACAGAAAAAGAGGATTTAAGCAGAAGGAACACAACTTAAGCACCCAGAGTATAAAGTAACGTGAGGGAAACTTAAGGAGAAGCAGAGAAAGAGAGTTGAGAATGAGAGGAGTTGATTTGACTCATTATACATACGTATATACGGACCTGGTAGCTTCCAGAGGAAATTATCGTCTTAAGTCTAGTATTCCAATTAGCGAGCCCTTTGGTTATCCCCTTTTTCTAAATTTATACTCATCTTAATCCGTGCTCTTCTCGCGCCGGGAGTTGAATGTGTGTGTGCAACTGAGAGAGAGAGAGAGTCGACGAGCTCATGAAAAATATGGGCCACAAGCGTTAATTTCCCTCACACATATATTGAATTACCAACTGGTGAATCTAACGGAAAAACACTCTACCAACGTCAGCGAAGCGTCAACCAGATACAATTTTTACTGTGTACCATGAAATCTCAACATTATGTACGTTTCCTCCAAGGAGTCACGACTCCTCTTTCACCCTCTAACTGCTCCAAGCTCCTATTTACCCGGTGTATAACTTACATGTTATCTCCTTAGTGAACTTATAATTCTGCTGGGTTTTTATGTATCTGCAGTTGAGAATGTAACTTTTACTGTAGACGAAATAAAAGCTCACAACTTCTACAATATATAATACCTCATGAGTTATACAAAAAATACTTTTGCAGCTACTGTAGACATTAAAACATACAAATATAAAAGACATAATCACACACAAGTACACAAAACATAATATCACTCAAGTATATAAAACATAATATCATACAAGTATAGAAAACCTAATATCACACAAGTATAGAAAGCATAATAACAAGTATAGAAAACATAATATCACACAAGTATAGAAAACATAATATCACACAAGTATAGAAAACATAATATCACACAAGTATAGAAAACATAATTGCATACGAGTATAGAAGACCTAATAACACCCATGCATAGACGACATAACACCTCTAAGAATCATAGAAAGCTTCTTCTACAGCAGCAATGAACATTGTAGCGGTAGAGTGAATATGTGTCTGCCCCTTAACTTTTCCCCATCACTATGACGTTTTTATTTTTATGAAAAAAAACCTCCTCTGAACAAACACGTACTATTTTTGGCAACTGAAGCAATTAAAAGATTTTAAACACAGCCATCTGCCCCCAAACACCATTTTAGCATCAGAATCCCTCTCATTTTGCCCTCTGGCTCAGCATCTTTTTCATCAAAAATCTATTACTCCCGGAATGTCTTCACGCTGAATCTACACTGCTTCTCATATACAACTTGTAAATACTTGGTTATTACTCGGAAACACGACAGAATACGTTGGAAAAAGCCTTCTCCGATGGTTTCCACGCACACACGTTATAATGCCAACATGAAGTGCATAGTATGGAAAGAAATCTAATTTTGTGTGTTACAAATGTAATAAAGCTAAATATAATGAATAAAAGTATAAGTACAGGAACATAATCAAAAATATAATGGAACGACATAAACATAATAGTTACGTAATAGGGTTATATGCAAAAATAAAATAAGTACAATCTATAAACTGATATAGGGAAATAAACATGTAATGCTTAAAAACTTTCCAGATATAACAGGGATTTATCTGAAAGCAGTAGGAGCAGCGCAAGTTGCTATGTATAAATAATTCCTGTAATGTAAGCACGTAAATACTTAATACAATCAGCGTGAGAAAAGCATAATTGTGTACACTAAGTCCCAGTGCAAAAACAAGTGAAATATAACTCCCTATATTTAACTCCCAAAAATATTCGAAAAGCCAAAAAAAGCAAGACTAAGTCTTGTAAATGAACGTAAACACACGACATTAAAATGCGAAGCATATTAATAGTACAAAAAATATAAAGTGAGAACCCAGGAAGCTCCTCCCCTGCACACTTCCCAATTTCTCCCCATTTTCCCATGTTTTAATCAATAGAAAAAATTGCTCTCCTCCATCAGGAGAAGGAGGTGCTCTGTGAAAAGTCTCTTTATGGATAAGATCAATCAATGTAAATCCCATCTTGTTTTGAGAGATCGCCAAATCATATAAGCAATTGGTTTATAAACTCGTCCAGATTCCGAGAGTACATATGTATACGTATTTCCTACAAGGCAATCTCAAAGACACTGCTTTACATTATTGTCGAGAATTCACGTCCTGGTTCTCTATAGGGACACTTTATATAGCCTTTCTCTTACTTGAATCGGAAGCCCATGCTTCTAGACGTAAAATCCATGCTTCTTTACGGAAACCAATTCTTCTTCACATATAACCAACCATCGCTACATAATAAACCAGTGCCACGTAACACACCATTGCTACTCTATATAACCCATCATTGAAGAAGCATATCCAGATCTCCCTCGTGCAGACAGTGGAGATGCGAAGAAGGTATCACAGCTGCATGTCTGTTACACTCTAATCTCTCCAGCTTTCTACGGACATTGGAAAACAAGCTGGGAATTAGGGAATTTATTCAATTAACTACTCCACCAGAAAAGATCGAACTGGAACTTGCGCTACATTCTACTACTACATTACATTACACACATCTCTGACAAAGTGAGACTAGCACACACACATACATAGTTCTCCACTTCACATTCTCATCCTCAAAAAGAGACTCGAGGTTCCCCAAGAGTCGACTTCCCGTTCCTTATAAGTATGTGCCGGCTATGGGTAGAAGTAACATGCTCTTATGTATCTCCCTTCTGGCTGCAATCCTGTTGTTGCTAAAAGAAGAGCGGAAAAAATTGGGATTTGTTTTTAAGCGGAGAAGAATTGGGATGTAATGAAGTAGCTCCAAGTTCTCTCTTCCTTTTCCCCTTATTTCTTTACTCGCACACAATTGTACCAGGCTTGACCAGCATCCAGCTACCTATTAGCAGCCCTTCTGATGAGTCCAAGTAATTTTCGTGATTGCACATGCTAAGATGCTGAACTTTTTAAAGGTAATTTTTCATTTACTTACACAATCGTAGATTCCTGCAGTGAAAAGAACTTTTAAATGTTACAATCAGATATAATAATTTGATTTCGTTTCCTGCAATTACTGGAAAATATGTATAGAATGCTGATTTTATTGACGTTATTTTTAGAACTGAGTTATTGAATGTGAATATTGTAAAATAAATGAAATTTTTAGGACTGAAGGATTGTGAGAGTGGAAGCAATAAACGAATTTCGAAGGGTTGAGTGTGGAGAAAATGCTTTTACCCTCAAAATTTTCCCATCTCAAATTTTCTGGAGAGTGAATTTCTGGGAGGCAAAATGTCTCATATGGTATGGTAGGTAAGGAAGAGAAAAAGAACAACAACAAGCGTTGTCAGCCCGACAGTTTTTTTCTGGTCCGTGCGATGAATTTTATGAATAATTTCACACGCTGGAACTGTGTATCGGAAGGCAAGTGAGGGTGAGAGAGAAGACTAAGGGCACCACACTTATACTACATGGGGGAACATGGAGGAAGGAGCTAAAGTAGGAGCGAACCCTTTCCATGATGTAAATATACTTATACTTATTTATAAAAGTATTGTTTATATACAGTAACTATAGAAACATATAGATATTGATATTATGTACTAAAAATTATTTTCAAGTGTATCTTCTCAACTGCTGTGCTCTCCTGCAAAACTTGCATATGTATGCAAAAGAATAAGAGAAACAGAGAGATGAGGGAGAAGAGAGGAATAAAGAGTAAAAAAAAAGGTTCACCGTTCATTCCTTTTTTCAACCCTCTTGGCTGTCGTTTTTTATGCCCAGAGTTAAAATATCCCAATGCTGTCCTACCCTTAGTGCAGTGTATAAAAACATGAGAATTTTTCCCCTACACCGACACAACATATCGATCGTTTTTCTCACTTGTCACTACTTAAAGGAAACCTGCCATTCATGACGTAATCTGGGAACAAAAAAACTCACTTTCCCTCGATTCATCACAGACTTGCATCCTCCTACTCATCATCATCATCATAAGACTGCATTTTTATTCACCAACAATCTCGGATCCTCACCAATAATGCCCATGTATCATCGTTATTAATGAAGAAACGCCGACCAAACAAGCAAGCAACGACATGACCACGAAGTCTAACAAGGTTTGTGAACCGAGAGACCAAAATGAACGATGATTGTCAACATAGAACAAAATTAAAAAGTAGTAATTTAATGTGAAATGTATCGAAGATATTAAATGTGGAATTATCGAAGATGTCACAGAAAAAACGAACGACAAACTTTCATGACAAATGACCACAGAATTATATGCAAATTAGCAACGTATTGCATACAAAAATATCAAAGAATTACTTCAGACATTATCGAAGACTACATGAAAAATAAACCGAGAAAATATAAAGAAATTTACGTAGGAAAGTTTTGAAGAAGAATTTCGCTCGGCAGTATAGCAAACCAAAACTGGAATTGATAGTTAAAATTACACACGAGCGTATCGACAAAATAAGATATCCGAACGTTGGTTGGAGTCATTCGAAGTAAGTAAGCAAAGTAAAATTAGTCTAGAGAATGACAGCAGAGCATTAATTTAGGGCCGTTTCGTAATAAATGCAGAACGTGATTATTAAAAGTCACAAGAAATAAAGGGAGTAAAATATTACGGGCGACGGAGTCTCGGAGGTAGGATGATGTCGGATTAGAAAATTGTGTTTAAACTAGTAACAAGTTATGTTCGACGAGTATATAATGTCATATCTTTACACAGTGTAAGTATAATGTGATGTTTTTAACTTTTTTAGCAGGAACGAGATAATGTAAAAATGGTGAGATCGGAGGAGTATATAAAAGACATATATGAGATTAGGGAAACAAGATGATTAAAAAAAGAATAAGACATATACAGAATAGATAGAGAATGGGATTAAAAGTATTAGTTATTCAAGATTTTTTGGGATATGAAGCGCGGAAGATAGGGAAATATTTGAAGAAGACATAAGAGGAATCAGACAAGTCTAAAATTGGATGGCGAAAAATTATACAGATTTTTAGCAAGAATCTTCGTATTTTTGGCACTCACTTTCCTCAAACCTAAAATTAGGCAACTTGCCCGCATAAACACACTAAGCATAATTTTAGATGGAAATTTCTGTTAACGAACTACACACACTTTCATCATCCCTCGCACAACACTGCAGTCAACCGGTTTCATATACACACCATCCCAGGATCGGAGTGAGAACCATGTAATAGATGAAAAAGACGCATCAGCTTGAGAGAGAGAAAAAAAGAGAGAAACAAGAAATCTTATGTGCATGATTATGTCTTTGTATATACGCAAGACATGATCAAGAAGGAAAAAGAAAAAGATGAAGCAAGCAAGAAGACGAAGAAACTAAGGAAAAAACGTGAGTGGAGTAGCAGTTACACTCACTCAGTCAAGACTTTACTACTACGCTCCACGACTGTAGTGTGTACATAAGCATTCTCATCCCATTAATTTCTCTGAATCCAATTCAATAAGCACACGCATATATGCACATGAGTAGACTTGTAAACAGTTGAGTCTTTCCCTCTTCGTCTTCTTGTATGTAATAACTAAGTAGTTAAAAATAGATTCTTTCTTCTTCAACATGGACTTAATCCCTGACTCTGTCAAAATCTCCGTCTCTATCACCAACAAGATACTCCTCCACGTGTGTTTATTCCTCTTTAAAATCACCCATTTATACTTAACCACAAAGCAAGTAGGGATGTGCGAACATCGTTATCCACAGTGCCTGCTCTCGCTCTCTCTCTCTCTCTCCAGTTCTCTCTCGCTCGCTCACTCACTCATTTTCCTATAAAACTCACATGCTTTAATGCTAATTAATTTTCTCGAGCCCCTCTTCCTCCACGCTAATTCCCTGCTAATTATTCCCAGGCTCTTATTAAGTCAACATGGTGCTAAAAGCCACTGACACGCAAGCCACTTGTTATTCAATCCTGGCTCCACTTAAACCTTAACCACATTCCTTTCCATCAGCTCTTTTTTTACTGCAACGAATCACACCAAAAAATCACAGTACGCCAGAAGGCACTTTAAACGGTCTTGGCTTCGCAAAAAATCCGTCTTAATTACTACAAAGATATTAGGCATTACTAAACAAATCCTTGATTTAGGCACATACAAACATTCGCCAGGCGTAGCAAAAAATTAATTTACGTTAAAAAATGCATTTATAGAATAAGCAACCATTCAACTAGAATTTTGTAGTAAAACATCCTAATTTAAAGATAACATCATTAATTTACGGGATTAAATTGCACGTTAATTACAAGTAATTAACGATGCAACAACAAAACGACAATTACATACATCGTACGACCCCATAAACATACATGTAGGTTGTCCATTGCGATGAAAACCTCGGGGAGTAAAAATAGAGCAACAAGCATAAAAACAGCAACAAGCGAAACATCTGTAGCGGGTACAGCACTTGACATTGAGACTGCACAAGTACTCCACTAAGGAAGTGCAGTGGCGATGCAAAAGGGCAAGGGTATAGCAAAATCGAGTGCAAGAGCATCATGTAGGGCAAAACAAAAAGGAAAGAGCGGGCCGTAAAGGATAATTCTAGGGAAAAACGGAAATATTTCGGGTTTACTTGATCGTATTACGTAAGTGCATCGCGAGAGAGTCTACGCAAGGAAGAAATAATATAAAGTATATATACACTAGATCTGAGTGCAATAGAACCGAGTACACATTTCCAGGACGGATGATCTTATTTCGTACAAATCGTATCAAGTAAGGAGTAGTAGCCACTGGAGTATTGATTCAACGAGTGAAAAAGTACCACAAAGCAGAAAGATCAAGATCAAGGACCGAATTTCATTCATACTGAAGGCAGGGAGGAAGCGTCGGTCAACTACCTTGTATGGGCGGCACGGACCTTCCATTCTATATCCCAACATTCTATATATCTCATTCTTATGTTCCGAGCAATCGCTATCTCAACATTCTATATCATCCTAAGCACTCTATACTCCATAGTCTGAGAGTCTACAGTATGGGCACATACACAATCCTTGCATTTATGCTCTCGTGTACGAATGCAATGCCAGGACCGCCGGCGTACGACTGGAGGGTTTAAGGAAACCGATATATCATATACGCTAGATGCGGCCTAGCAATTCGTCCTTGTGGCTTCACCGTCGTCGTAGCAGTCGTAGTAGATTACTACTATACTGTTGTAGTAGACTCCACTACATTATACTAGCGCAATTACCAAGTAACTTAACGTTCATGCAGTACGCTAAACTGTAGACTTCATTCTGAATTATATGAAGAAGGTTAATTCAAGTAAACAACAAGTTAACAGTATGCAGTAAGCTCAACGTGAACTGTATGAAATAGCAAAGTGCATACAACACAAAGTTATAGATAAGCCCGGTTGAGATCGAAGCACTTCAATATAGAAAGGTCTAGCATAATGGTGGAGGTAAGGTCAACTTCAACAAGTAGAGTTCAGGTTTACAAGAAATCCGACGGACACGTCAATATATTGATTTCTCCTCTTCCACAAACTACAACCCATTGATTTCTCATTGATAGGTCAGCTGAGTTTGCACTTGGGCTTGTGTGTACGAGGATCGTCATGCACAAGTGTACTGTACTATCCATATACAAGTGTGTAGTAAAATCATTGAGTCTGTAGTAGATCCTGTAGAGCTGTGTGTAGTAGTAGAACCTTTATAGAAGCTTGTAGTTGACCTTTATATAAAAGTGTGTAAGCTGACCATGTTTGCACGTTGGATAACCCGATGCATCTGAGTGTAACAGAGGAGGCCTTGTGAATAGTGCGAAAAAACTTCAACGTATGAGTTCGAGGAACTCAATGTGTGCACGAGTAACTGAAAGCATGTGAGTATGCGGATCAGTATGTGCGCTGAGTAGGTGAGATGAGGGTGTTTCGTATGTAGGGATGTACATATAACATACATGTGATTGGTGTGTTTGTCCAGTCCAGCTCCGGAAAGTAAACCCTTATAAGAGTTGCGGTCGGTTCTGGCCGGTCGGGGGAAGAAAGTACACACACACATGTTTCGTCATGTAACACGTTAGCCGACGATTCAAGTCAGATTTCCTCACCGAAAAGGGAAAAGAGCGGGGCAACAACTACCAACAAGTACCAAGATCACCAAAGCAGATCATTGAAGCAAAGTTGATGTCTACGGCTTTTCCAATGCTCCGCTAAACCACTGACCATCCGTGCCACAAACCCACTACAACCAAAACTACTTCTCGCTGGACTGTTGATACTCCATCATCCCTTAGGTTCACAGATCCCAAACTAATCTCCAGGGATAACACTACTCAATAGCAGGCCAGCCATGCTCCCATAAATTACACTATAGCGCTACCCTCGTCCCTGACATTCCATGCAAAAATGATCCTGAAAATCACTTGATTGTAATTATGGTCACTATTACTTGCCAATAGGGAGGATTCCGATTTCAACCCGCAAGCTATAAACTACAAAATGTATTAATGAGGGTTGCTCCACAATTCATCTATTTCTCCATTCTCCCCAATCCCCAATGTTCACCTCTTCGAACAGATTTCGCTCCGTTTTAATGACGAAACACTCGGGTTGGTATTGACGGATCGATCATCCTGATCAACAAGAATAATTAAGGCTCGTAATGAAGGCTCGGTCTCATCGTGAAAAATCCCTCTCTAGTGAGGAACGGTCCAGTGTCATAATGAAGAATCGTTCGATCTCACAATGAAGAATAGTTCGTTCTCATAATGAAGAATCGCTTGGTCTGATAATGAAGAATGGTCAAATCCAATAATGAACGGTGGCTGCCTCATATGAAGAACATAGTTGGCTCGAAAATGAAATATTCTTATCTAATGCAGAATAATGCGCCATAAGGTACAAAGTCATCCCTGCCAGCTGGTCAATTTAATGAGTGCGCAGAGAAAAGATTTTGAACAGGAAATAAAATTTTTACATGCGAAATAAAAAGTTACCCATAAGAAACTTGTTCCTACAGCTACACAAGTAAGTTGAACACGAACACGTCGTTTCTGCTGTACTACGATCCCATGGATCTTGTCCCTTTTGGTGTCTAACCGTAATAAGTGTTGATACAGCTAACTTTTAGGATCGGACAGGATTGTTGGCCTATGGCGGCAAGGAGCTTGGGAAGTCAGAACGAATGTCAAAAGCTCGTGAATGAGATAAAAGAAAGCTTCTTTCTCTTTAACGGTCAGTCTTCTGATAATGATCCCTTGCTCCTTCCTTGCCGTCTCATCATCATCCGACTTAGAGCCGATGAGACTAAGACATTGTCATCAGCGTCATTTCCCCAACTTTGAAGACAAAAGCAAACAGTCGTTTTCTCATTCCGCTCCCGGCTAATAAACCCAAACTAATAGATACCGTCACCTCCAGGCTCCCGAGGAGATATGAACAGATAATAATAAAGAAAAGTCGACATCCTTTTTCTATTTTTTCGTGGGGGAAGCGCAATAATGCCCGCTCACTCGCCCATGAGCTCTCATACTGGCCAAACGAACAACGTTGGACCGACTTTGTAACTTATTACTAACAGTGCAGATATGCTTATACATATAATGCTCCCTGCCTCTGACTATGCAGCTCACATTCACACTTGTTCCTACGTCCATCCGTGCTTTACATAAGTGTTCCAGGACAAAACACTAATAATACTATGAGCAATATATTGTAACCACAACACTGAAGCTTATGAACAACTTCCATATGTCTCTGTGTTTAAACCTGTTTGTTCATGGCGAAATGATTCCGAATCAAGCTTTTTCAGGGTTACAAACTGCACCATTTCAAGTTCATTGATCTTCCCTTTCCAGTTTCTTATTTCCTAAATTGTTGCAGTTTCATTTTTATACACAATGATACTTGTTGTTATATACTTTTTTGTATTTGTGCATATTTATTAGAGTATTTTAATTAATTGCATTTTTACATTGTAAATAATTCTTCAAATGAGCAGACGATCAGCCAAAAAAGTATTCAGTATAAAATACACAGTAAATCATATCTACACGACAACTTATTGAAACCTTTCTATACAATCTCACGTGCTCGACAAGCAAAAATCCCTTTGAGAAGAACTGATTGGAAGTAAAAATTACACGTCACTTCACCCGTCGTGACACTCTAAGTATACTTCATAGTTTTTGTTACTCACACGATTTGTTACATTCCTTCCCAATTGAGTTTCATTATAAAATCATCGCTTCAACCTGGGAATGGAGCACCTTTACATAAGTAAATGAGCATAGATATACTTGTGTCATAGAAAAGGCTAGGACCACCGCGAAAGAAGCGATTATACCCCGGACTTCATTGAAAACATAATGGAAATACAATAAGCACGGGCTCGTTGAATCCTTCCTTAATGTTACATTTAATGTATGTGTGACAATTGTATGGGACACACGTAAAAGTGTTTTATAGCTATGTAATCCCCAAATACCTATAAGCATTATAAATGACTGTGTACAAACCCCAGCCTGATAGGTCGTCTCTAAACGTTTACTCAGTGAATATGCATATGATGAAGGGAAAAAAGTCTACACATAGACAAAAGGGTATAAAGAAGATAGAGTCATGAAAAAATTGGAATACATCAAAGAAAAAAGGAAGGGTTTGCAACAAAACTTTGCCTATTATAAGACCTGTATGTACGAATTGCGTGACTGATTAACCACACGCGGACGTGAAGGTAAAATATTACCACATGACAATCTGCTCGCATTCAGCCTTCCCTCTTGTCAATAATCGAACGATTAAATCATTTGAGCAAGAGAGTGAGTGGAGTGCGAGAAAGAAAGAGTAAAAGCGCCAACACAATAAAATTCTCATCAATAACTGATTTTGATTTTGTAAATCTGATCTATTATTTTACTTCCCTTGCACCTTTAATGGAAGGAATAAGTACACCGTGGAAACATGTGTGATGACTGATGATTGTATATTACTTGTGAAGATTTTATATTACATATAAAACAATAAACAAACCACGATACAGAAAATTACTCATCCGACCGTTGTCCCATCATCACTGACAAGAGCTCCTATTGCGTCTATTTCGTTATAAAAAACTCTGTATTGAACTAAACGCACCATTTATAGACACATGTCGCTATTGATATTGCCCAGATCGCTGTTAGTGTCTTGAAGAAGAGAATATAAAACCTTGAGTATTTCTCGACGGCCATATTAAGGGAGAATCTGAGTGTGGGTTACAGACAGGCCGGTGTCATCTCATGGGTCTACCACATGGGAAAACATTATTGGGACGAATGTACTAGCGTAACCACTGTTATCCAACTGACTACCCTATTTTTATGGCCAAAGGCAGAACGCCGACTATCTCATGCCATTAATAAATCGATACTAATTTCTGCTCGTATAAACCAATGAAGGTCTGTACTGTCCATGTATTATTACTCCACACACTTTTTCCATCCTTACCTTATGTAACGCATCCACTCACCCACCCAAAAGCATGCTATATCACTGTCCCCAACTGTATGCACGTGATCCTCTCCTTCATTTTTCTATGCGTCCATCTATTTATGTTACATCCCAATATATGTCTGATACTTTTCGTTCTCTGCTATTATCTTATGCAATACACCACATTCTGCCGCACGTAACCAACGCACTTTTTGTCGTACGTAATGCACAAGGCTTCGTCATATGTAGTCAATACAGAGCATTTTGTCCGTTGTAGCCAATACACAAAATTCTGTCATAAGTTTCTACTACTTGAGCATTCTATACAGCGTATCTCTTACGTGCATCCAATATTCACCATTGAGTTGGTTAAGCAAATGACCATGCACTATATGCCATATAGTATTGGTAGTATTGACTCTGGCGATGAATTAGAAGAATCCCCTTCTGCTCATATGTAACACACACTCTGATGTACCTCCTGTCAACTGTAGACACTATATGAACACCGAGTATATAGCTCCCCGTAAGTTACTCCATTCTTCAAAATTCATATTATGGGAAATAACCCGTAGAGAGAGACAGAGAGAGAGCATTGTATGAAAGAAGATACCCCGGAATCAATAACCATAATCAGGAACAAGAAATAGAAATAATGAACCAGGAACTTTGATCTAATTCACCGAACGTTCCCACAGCCCCAAAAAGAACCAGCTTATTGAAACATGTAAAGTCAAAGCCTTTCCAAGCAGGAGCACTTATAGGTGTATCCCAACTATGATGATGACGAGAAATCAAACCAATCCTTTCCAAGTGTCAGTCTATAGGCGATTTATCCCTCACGGGGTGGAACAAGAGGAAAGTGTTGAAGAACCCAAGAAGAACAACGACGAGCTTGCAATAGCTGGGAAGATGTATAAGAACGCTAGGAAAAAGCATAGGAAAGCTACAAAGTGGAAGAAGGAAAATAAGACCTAAAACGTGGATGAAGCACGAGTAAGCTAAAAAGTGGAAGAAAGCAACGATGAAGTAGAAGAGGCCGAGGTGAGAACGGAAGAAGACTCACGAAGAAGGAGCCCTGTCAGGGTTTTGCATGAGAACGGAGAAGACTTGTCTTTTGTGACTCTATTAGGAGTGAAATGGAAGGGCAAGAAACAAAGTTGATAACTCGGATCTTAATGCAGTCTGAAAAGGTAAAAGCAAGTGACTGAAAGTACTGGAGCAAGTCGAGCAAGACCACGTCTTCTTCATTATGACATTTCATTTAAGACCCCTTGCATACGTTAGACCCTGACAAAGAAGTAAGTAAAAAAAACGAAGGAACATTTTGCAGATGAGGGGAAAAGGCATTTGCTACATAAGCGAATGAAGTGGTACGAGAAAAAAAATATAAAAAAGGAAGAAAAAAATCGATAAATGCACCGTCTCGCGTGGCAACGGCGCTACGCGGTTTAGTCTAGGGGGGCCCGATGACAAAAGGCCGCCGGTTTCCAGCACACACTCCTTAGCAGCCTTCATAACCTATGCTGTCAACCTTATATTGATTTTCCCTAGCCTATATCTTTAAATTCACATGCAAGTGAGTCTAATACCACTAGCTCCTTTGCACTGGCATACATACATTAAGTATGTACACAATGTTCAAGAGTACTAGGCCCATAGGAAGGACAGACATGACGAGAGGCAAACTATACGGCTGTGAAAAACAACCCCTTTCCTGCCTCTTTTATGTTCGGAATACTAACATTTCTTCACTCAAATAAACATCTCACTAATTAAAATACAGTGAAAAAACGCCACCTGAAATCACTCAACTTTCTTAATTATACTTATCAAAAGCTTAAAAACTAATCCTTCCGTAGCATGCCAGCTTTTGCCTCGGAAACTGGCTAAATTGGGGAGAGTAACGGCGGAGAGACTAGCGGTAGAATTATAGGAGAAGGCCAGAGCCAGCAAGAGAAGGAAAAGAGAATGTGGAGGGAAAAGGAAGGGAAGCCAACTTATGCAATCGTCCCTACTTATATAAAAGTAAAGCGAATTTTGATGCTACAAGTTTTCCCGGCCTGCCAGTGTTTTTCTCCTTATGCTTATGGCCTCCTGCTGCCTTCCTTGCCACCCAAAAGGCTCCTTGAGCGTATACAGACAAGGCCAAGAGAGTGGAGAAAGACCAAGGCACGACACGTCTTTATAAGGGCAAAGCACATGCGGAACGTGAAGTGTGTAATGTGCAACTCTGGGAGTTCGGGTTATTTGTCTTAATGGCCGGGCATAAGGGTGATATACTGCGGTGTAGATTAGAGAATGGATCGAGACACAGAGTGATTAAAACTGATGTATGCTCATGTTATTTCGTAGGCTAGTTCTCTCAAGGAGAACACTGGTTGGGAAAAATGAGCCCAACCAGCGAACAAAGCTTGCTTAATTACCCAAAGCACGAAAAAACCTCGAGCTGAGTGCTTCACATTTGACTCGGAGGAGGAAATGGGATACTACCACGAAAAAACGGTGAAGTGCTGATGATGGCATGAGATTAAAATGGGGAGAGGATTTTCTCCCACAACTCTACACAAGTAGACTTGTGTACAACAAACCACTACGCTATTACTACTAGACAAGTCTTGCTTTACTACAAACTACACTCTGTTTCTCTTATTTCTCTCCACAAAACTCTCTTCTCCCTCTCACTCACTCTCTCCAAATGCTACAAAATACTGTCTTTTACAAATTAGTTAACTAAACTCAAACAAATATACATGGCTTGATGAGGAAACCTCGGAGCTGGACAAATACTACCCAAGGAACCATATCTGCAGGTTTAATTTACGAAATAGGATTTCATATCCCACTATTTCCACACTCCGATTCACTGGATTTCTATCGCTTCCACTATCTATTCATACACATATGTGTACATAATAGTCGCCTCCTCATATCAAATGAACAAACAATAAAATCAACCCACCCACCAGTCAACCTATACGAACACAGGGCTATATTTGCTCACTTTCATGGTGCGATTTCTTTTCAATTTCTTCCTTTCTCCCTGCTTCTTAACGCATCTACATTTTTGCAATTTTTATAGCCCTGCTCCTCCACAAGTTCCTATCAAGTTTTATGTTGTCACTAGTGCAAATCTACGCACTTGTAATCGTGTAAGTGCACCTTTTTGGTCGAAGGCATCTACTGTGTCAAAGAATCCAGCTACATTACAATACTGGTATAGATGCAACGTACATAGTTATACATGTAGATAGAGCAGTATACTATATAATGCATGAGACAGATATAGCAACATACACGCCTAGAATACAATAAATACATACATCTACAAAGTTACCATGTGCAATAACGTTCTCAATGCCTTTTACAGCTGCTATTAATCATGGCAAAGCTCCTCGATTGTCCTTTTTCGAATATAAACCACATTGTAGGAGCTGTTGTGTGCGTGTGTGCACCCTAACCATGCCCAAGATTCCTCTTTTAAAAAGGATTATATGCTGCATCTAGACTTACGACTTACCTTGAATACAATGTGTATGCACCGTACAAATCCTGCTCACCTATAGTAGCTAAACACACCTTTTATATTAAACGTTTCGAATATAGTGTATCAACTGTCTACCATACGTACCTACTGTTTACAAGTATTGACTGCGTAAGTGCATGTATCATATCGACTGTATATTTTGAACTACAGACACACTTCATATAAAATGCTGCCTGCATAACTCACATTTGTACGTTAAATTACATATAAGATATAACGAATATTTTTTAGTAAATTGCGTACAAAAGATACTCTGGAGATACAATAGGTTTACCATTTGTAGGGTAA
The DNA here is from genome assembly GCA_034696945.1 of Lipothrix lubbocki. Classification (NCBI taxonomy): domain Eukaryota; kingdom Metazoa; phylum Arthropoda; class Collembola; order Symphypleona; family Sminthuridae; genus Lipothrix; species Lipothrix lubbocki. Next base: position 74,338 of record JAQGAK010000009.1, on the reverse strand, counting down.
AATACATTAGATACAGATATTTGTAGGTTAGGTATATTGCATATAACAGATCTTTGTAAGAAAAATTGCATATTTTTTAGTATAGATTGCATATCGAAAATGTATACTTAATTCGTGGAATTAGGAAAATAAAGGTTGGTATGAATGAATTGCTCGTATATATTATATAAGCTTACCTTGATGTTTGTCTTTTCTCAGAATATAGCCAAGGACAAAATACATCGGCACATTACATATATTTGGATCGGGTCGTAGTACAAGTATCTTGTGCAATCGTACTAGAAGTAGTAATAGTAAAAGTAGCAGTAGTAGTGGTAGAATTAGTAACTGTTGTAGGAACTTGACACGAAACACACAGGTGAAATAGGAACATCATTTACATATAGGATGATTTTGAGAGCAGCACTGCATGAACAACAGTTTGTTCACTTGTCCGTAGTAGCGTACATACTCTCGCTATGTAGCTCATACACTTAAAGGTTTTTTAAAGAAGAAGCTGTAAATAGTTGGTTCATTAAAATTACATAATGTTTGACAACATGTGTGCGTTGCATCCAAAACAGTACAGGACAACACTTGTCTGATCTGCCAAAATCAACAAAAGACCACCAACCCCACTATTAATTTCCCGACTAATTAATATTCACACCAGTCATAAATTCATGCAGGTCCTACAATGCGGCCAGTCCGTTTACATATAAAAAGGAGCTCCTTGCTCGCTGTTAGCGAGTGCCCTTTCTTGCTCTAACATATGTGTACACGCTGTTTCGACGCTCTCAATAGTTGTACACCTTGCATTTGATTTTCAATAATACTGAGGAGGTACATGTGTACACGGGAGTTCTCAGTTGTGTATACATTAGATAGGAACATGTGCATCTATTCTATTATTCAAAAACCTACTCCTACCGCCTATAAGGTTTCCCGATGCACTCACGAAGTCGTCCTGCATAATGTAACCTATAACCGTGCGCTGTTTACAAGCCTCAATCGGTACAATCCTTCACGTGTATCAACTACAAACTCTTATATGTATCTCCACGACATATCGTGTACACAGTCCTACATTTCATAAACTATACAGCCCAGTGTACACAATCCTATAAAGGAATCCTATAAATACAACCCCTTACAAGCATTTTTATATCCTGCAACGTGTTCTATGACTTGCTCTTGTAAACTGACTCATCACTTGAGCATAATATGTGCATCGGTTCACATTCCATCTGTGTGTAAAGTAGTGGGGTAGAAAGAGAGAGAATTATAAGTTGCAAGCCTTTGACCAACGTGTTTGGTTTTATCGGTATATTTTTTCTCCTATCTCTTTTCTCTCTCGCTTTCTGGTTTATTTTTGGAAAAGTTCCCCGACCATTCGTACAAAACATTTCCCTGCTGCAATTGCATTCCCAACGTATTATAAGTGTGTGTCAGAGTGCAGGTCTACAACCGCTGGTGCATATACTCGCACAATGTCATACCCCTCACATGTTGGTCATAGCCTTACAAGTGAACTGTTATGTAGCTATATGACTGTTATTGCTATAGAGCCATCATAGGTAAGATACCCTCATATATAGCTACAGAACTTTCGTTACTACAGCACCGTCATTTCTATACAAGTGTATCAGCTATTGAATAGCTATATAACGGAACCGTCATGTAAGCTGTACAAGTGTACTGTAAATGGCTATAGAAGTGAACGGTCATGTAGCCACGGATCGGTCATAGGTACATACAAGTGAACCATGAGGCCGTCGTGTAGTAAAGTACCACACTCGCCGTCCTTATGAAACAACCAGCTAAGTAACAGGCTACTGACTCTCTCCTACTATCCCCACGTTTATGAGCGTGAAGAAAAAAAGAGGAAGGAAGCGAACGCACACTATGCTCACTGGACTACTTCTCTTGTCGACTGACTGACTACACACTAGCCTCAACCAAAAACCTAGCCTTTGAGTCTCGCAAACTTATCGAAGCTTTCAGTTTCCTTCTTTTCGGCTTCTAGATCGTTCGTGTTTTTCTTTCACTCTCTTCTCTCTTTTCTTAACGAGAACCAAGAAAACTCGGGTAAATTGTCTAAATCTGCAAAAGAAATCATTTTCGTGGGTGTCTCGTGTCTTTTCGTGAGGAAATAATTAAGTCAAGCAAGTTACGCTTTTTTCCCTTGGTCGTGGTCTATACATAACCCTCCCATGGCTGGATGTGCTCAACTCTTTTACACTTTGCAACAGACTGGTCATGCAAATCAACTACGCCGTTCTACCTAAAAATCCCTGGGTTCGTGAGGCGAGAAGGAAAACTGTTTTCCATATTATTCTGATCCCATCACCAAAGTTGTTGATAAATTTGTTCAAGAATACTGAAAACTTCATTTGTATATATTGTGTATTCTACTATAGCATTGACTGTATATTTCTATTCGTATTTATTTTATATCTCTATTCGCATTTATTATATTCCTATTCACATTATGATATCAGAGATTTTTGAAAATTTGTTATTTATACAGAGAAGGAAAATTGTGAAGAAATTGAATTTTGTGGCGTTATCTGAATTTCCGAATAATAAAATCATGTTAACATTTGCCTGATATTTAAAACTACTATTGAAGGTTTTCCTTCTGATTTACTTATTGTCATAGCTGGATTTACCTAATGTCATGAGAGCTGATTCAACTACAAACCAGAACTTAAACAACAACTTGTGTGTGTGCGTGTTTTGAAAAGGAGTTGTAAAAGGTTACCTCGATTTCAAAGTTTTACATTCCAAGATCCGTAAAAGGAGCTGAAATAGACAAGACTTTTATACTTTTGCAGACGACGAATTTGTCGAAGATTGAAGATACATATGTAGATTTACGTAAATATTAATTAAATTCCTGGTGTAGAAGAAAGTTGTTTGTTGCAAAAGTTGTTGTTGACAGAGTTTTCCGAGAGGGTTGACGACAACAAACAACACTTTTATAAAAATTTCAACACAGAATTATTGATAAACGTTTACACACCATCCTGAGTGTCTATAATTGCAAAACTACGAAAGGTGAGAGGTGGACACACACTTTGTACACAGGATAGGATTCGAGGCAAAACAGACGTTTAGTATTATGGTAAGTTAGGAACTAAAGAGCCGTCCGCGTGGATGTGCAGCTTCCCATCGACTGCTTGAGTGAGGCAAAGTCTTGCTATTTGCATGACGATCGACTGAGGTCCTAATTAATGCGGGGCTTGGGATAATGACTGCGATTGCGTCGTGTCCCGTGAAACCGAAAGCGCACACGAAAACGGGCAGCTTTAGAATCAACCATCTCAAACTAAAGAAGGAATAACGACACAGCAAATCATAATCATCAAGCTCAAAGCGCCACTGCCATCCTATTCTAACTCGCTAACCCTCACTTTCTACTCACACTGTTCGCATCCTCAATTCCATCGTCACTTCAGTTCTATCTCTCAAATATATCCCATCCATGCTCACCAACTTATTAAACCCCTCACTTCCTCTCTCCGTTCCTTTTGCCTTTTTTCCCTCCTGCTTACAACACACCGGGCACATGGGTAACATCATTTCAACATTTTCGCCAAAAACACATGCTTTACTACTAGTAGCTTACTTTACTACCCGCTCCTTCATAATAAATGCACATACACATGCACCGAACGCAGTGCTTCCAATGTTTCCGTACTGCCGTTCCTTCGTACATACCACCATCAATTCACTACTCGACTTCATCTTTTCTACTACTAAGTTCAAGCTACTCCACTCTTCAAGCTTCTACAAAAACAGTGCATCCAGAATGCATTCGGCGATGCATTTCAGCTGCAGGGATCTACGAGCCACTCGAAGCTCCATTTCTTTTGTACAAACAGAGAATGATCCAGAGGATGAGGAAAGTTTGCCCGAGATTCAAGTAATTGCAAGTCTCATGCCGGGTGTAACTAACCTTGAAGAGCTTTATGGAATCATGATACCTGTTACAAATCAGGATCCTCGGCTCACAAATCTCTTTCTATCCATCTGTTTCTCCACCTGCAATTTAGCTACTTCTTTCAATTGTTCCTTATTTGGTAGTTTTATTTTAATCCACCACAGAAGAACCTCACACCAATAAACTGGGTTTGTATTTGTCTGCAGGAAATCCACAGTAAATTCATGTTTTCTACAGTCTATGAGGTACTAGATTATGGAAATTATAGTAGAAATCAGTACTTTACTTGCAAGAGAATCACGTTAAACAATCAAGTATTTAAGCACATAAGATGTGAATACCTCCCAGTGTAAAAATACCTACTTTGAAGAGCTCTACGAATATAAGGAGCGCTCTGAGAATATAAAGCACGAACTCAGAATATATAAAGTGGGATCTGAGAGTATAAAGACCGAACCAAGAATATGAAGTCGCATCTCAAAACGTAAGTATTTGTCAGTCCCGTCCCGCGTGTAGATGTAAACAGAGACGAATAACATATTACAAGAATAATAAGCCCAAGTTTTGAAGCAGTAATGGATGGTAACTGTTTTGATGGTAATGCTCAAATATTTCCTCATCCCATGAGCTCTCAACTTTTGGCTTTCTTTATCTCTTTGTTATATAACTTGTAGGGTTTTAGAAGCACACAAGTATGAGGAGACTAAGATTTGCTGTTTCAGTTCTTTCGGCTGAAAGGAAGCGAGCGAGGAGAGAAAACGCCGGGAAGTGTATCTCCTTCTGTCACGTACATACATTGTGGTTCGTCAGATCATGTCAACACAAACGGATATTTGATATGTTTCCGTGAGAGCGTAGGAATTCTTACCTTTTACTTTCTTTAGTAGCTACGCTCTTCCCCGTTTGGTTTGACTTATTTCTTAGTAATTCACCGCACTTCTTCAATATATTTTTACTATTTTTGTGCATTATTACTATTTTACTATTTTCAGTATAATGCACACTATTCTTAGTATATTCCACGCTATTTCAGTTATATTTTGTTCACAAGATTCAGCTCTATATTTTAAGGTTTACAGAACATTCGGTTGATAAAGCGAAGTTTTTATGTGTAAAAGCTTTGGTTTGGTGTGGCAATGGTAATAGAATGATGTAGGGTTGGGTATGAGTTTGAGCCCGAGAGTAATATAATAATAACAAGATACGACCATCTAGATATTGCACTCTACAGACTGATAAAAGCCGAGTTAAAGAAAGGTTATTGGTGGCAATTACCAGTACATAATTCAGTCTCGCTCCTCTTTGCAGCCCTGAGTTGAAAGGTAAGTATTTGTGCGTGACATACGTTAAGGTAATAAAATAGCTCGTTTACAGTGGAAATTGTGTAATTGCTGTGAATGCTCATTAGAATGCCTTCAAATTACGCTAAAATTATTTGCATGCAGCCCTAGTTTAGAATAATAGTAGCCATTTAAGGAATCCTTACCTTATTTTTTAATGAAGGCAGCAGAGCAAATAAATGAAATTACAGACTTCCACTCAGTCAGAAAGATGATGATGATGATGGATCCAATGTAGTCTTGGGAAGAATTATACTCCTTTTCCTCAGCTGTAGAGTGGAACGTTCATAAGAATAAAATTAGATTACAACTTGTGGGATATCCAAAGTGTGTTTTACAGACGAACTTACATTACTATATGGTTATTTATTATATATTTACAACTTTGCAACTGTTCTACCAAAAGGAAATTCTATTACCTAACTACATATACATCGTCATAAACTATAAGCCTGCATTTTACTTGCAAATGTTATACTTCTGGAGAAATTCGCTATATGTATTTACAAATATACTCTACTTATTTACACACATATTCTACCCATTTACAAACACATTCATTTAAAATTATAGTATACTCATTTACGTAAAGCATATGTTTAGAAACGTGATGCACGAACTTTTATCAGAGTTTCCGGTTACATTTCATCAAGGAATAAAAATTTTCCAGTTAGAAAATTAGAAGCATTTGTTCTTGTTGATAAAGTTGTTTGTCGTAACTTTTGAGTTTTTATATTATTAACAAGTTCTCACATACACATTCTACACTTATACAGTCTTTATTATTATGATGATTTAATTTATATTCTCAAACTAGTTTTTTTTCCACTTACACTATATTCAGCAAACTACCTGTGTGTACGCCAACGCTATTTTCTCACTATGTAAATATTGTGTGTGAATTTGTGTGTACTTTTAGTTGGTTGGCTAGGTGATATATTTCTGACGCTAATAGTTAAGAACAATCATTAGTGAAGTGTACACACACATGTATATAAGATACACCTTGCACGTAAATATACAGAGCATTAAATAATTTTTCAAAGGCTTAAGTGAGCAGACAACACTATATAGTCGTTTTTATCATGTAATCTTAATGGTTCACAATATGTATAATACACACACGCGGGTACTTGTAGTCTGTTTCGTGGAACGGGCAGGCTATTAAAAATGTAGATTCCGTGCTCTCTTTCGGTTTCACCGGTAAACACTTACATTGACCATCAACACAAAAAGGAAATATTGCTTGGTGAATGTTCCACGATAAAGGTTTTCTCCTTGTCACTTCAAATTTCTGTTAGCTATTGAGTTTTCACACATATACACAGTCAATGACGCTGTATCCCTATATTTAGTTCGTTCCTTCACGCGCACTGTTCTCCTACAAAGGTGTGGATTCGGTGCGAAATAATTCTTTTTCTCACTTTGTCTCTCCAGGAATAAACGGCTGTACGGCACAATGCAATCACTTCAATGGCCTTCTTCTCCTTCCTTTCAATTCCACGCTCTTCTACTGTGGGACTGCAATATCATCGCTTTGCCTGCAGACACGGAAAAAAGAAAATTAATGAGTTGGCAAATCACACACAATTTCATAAACAATCGTTGATCATTACGACCGTGCGGCAATAATCACCACCGTACCGTTGTTTATCACGTCGTGTCGGTAACCATGGGTTACCACGTATCAACGCATTACAACACCCATTGTTGTTCATTTCTCATTTGTCTTTAAATACACAAATCAACAACACCGGTCGCATAGCATTACAATTAATCGTTTTAATTAGTGCAAATTAATAAAGTAATTTTACACCCTTCGAATGTAACAAATTTCAAATTTTCGAACTGTCAACAAACGGAGTCTCATAGTAACGCATGCTATATAATATGCATTAAGTTTTTGCATTATATATTAATAAATATACAATTTTTTAAAGAGCACAATATTATTAAATAATATTAAATTTACAATTTAAATGATATTTAAAATATAGCTGAATTTATATACTAAATGTTCAAAATTCTAAAATTTAATGCTAAAATTAAATTAAAAATCACTTTCATTTTTTACAGGTGTGTGCCATGTAATCATTACTGAAATAAAATTCTTCGAATTTATTTTACATAAAGTCAAACATCGTTTCACCCAATGTACCCCATAATCAGTAACAAGATTTCGACGACATTTTTTCCACTGGACAACGGACAGTTTGAAAGAACAATAGGAACACACCAGTATTTTAGTACATGTGCGAATCTCGCACCCAAACTGTTAAAACTTTTTCCTTGCAATTTCTGAGGGCTGTCAGCTTTCAGTTTACGTCAAGACTTCACACATATGTACAAGTTTGTTATGCCTTTGACATCATGGCAAGTTAATGTTCACGAATCCCCGCGATCCACATTACTGCTGGTCTATATATAGCGGGAAGACAGGTTGGTCCGACTGGGGGTACACAGGAAGGAGAGTTAATCTTGTGTACAACTGGAAAGTGCAGAGGGAGAAGGCACGTGACGTTAAAATTGATACTGGCACTCAGTTTCCTGACAAGTTCACTGTCCACATGGATAAAGAGCAATAACAACCGCTATACTGAATGAGATGTTCTCTATACTCTTTCAACTGTCAATGTCCACTTCTAAACCCACGGATCTTCCATATAATTGCCCAACTTCATGCAAAACTGATCAGGAAACAAATATTCTACATATACAAAAGCTTCTCGAGATTAAGGTTAAGTTTGTTAATTACGATTAACCAAAGATAATAATTTCCGTGAATCTTTCAACTAACGTTAATTAATAATTATCAAATTTTAACCAATGAATAATCGGACTTAAGAATAAACAACTAATTAATTAAGTAATCACAATTAAGTTTGATGAAGTATCTTTAAATTAAATATAATTTGAACTTACATTAATTGTTAATTAAAACAAACTACAAGAATAATGAAATAAATGAATAATGGAGCTGAAATCTTAATAACTGAAATAACAAATCAGAAGAATTACACACAAAAACAAAATAATTAAACCACAAAATCTGAACAATCATATCCAAAAATCAAAATAATTAAAACGAAAAAATCACATCAAAAAATCAAAACAATTCAACCAAAAAAACAACACAATTAAAACAAAAAATCAAAACAATACACCAAAAAAACAATACAATTAAACTAAAAAATCAAGATGAACAACAAATACCGGTCTATGATAGTGGAACCAACCCGGCAAAAAATTTCGAAAAACTAACAAGAATGAACAAACCCGGGTAAAAGTAAGAACGGATGAAAAAACTTATAACAAAAATACAATTAACCGTGTAAACAGAAGTTGGTACATGTAGAGTGACACTCGTTCAAAAGTAACTGTCATCTCGTCTCCGCTGACTGCACATAACGAAAGGTCCTCACAATCAGCAGAATCTCCCTACAAATTACCTTGCTATACACAACCATCAAGATAGCACTAATCAAGTACATCAACAATGAAGAAACTCGAGGACGACAATCCCAGTAAATGAATCAGGACCGGATGAATAATCACACCTGTCAATCCTCTCGAGCCACACTAAGCACTCAGAATATCAATTAAAGAATGAACTCACCTATAAAATAACAGCAAGTCCCACACAGTACCACAGTGAATTAACCACAGATGCAGTGCATAGAAACATCAATGACACAAAGAGTTTGCTGGCTTGATTATTAATAATAACTAGTTAACAATGACATGTGCGATTACAAAAAAATTTACTAATTAATTTAATTTTTAGTTTCTACACGATTGAATAAATTAATCCACACACAATCGACTTCAGTCAGCAGAGAATTCACTATTTGCACCTCCGCAGGTCCACAGTAAATATAATCCATTCCTTACTCTATCATCCAATCTTGTATACACGTATATAGTCAATACAGTCACACCGCTGCAACCAACTGTTGTATGTAAACGTAATTTTTGTTATCAACTGTTGTCATTCAACTTCTTGTAATTGAACTTCTTGCAGTATTTAAACTTCTTGTAATTTAACTGTTTGCAGTATTTAAACTTCTTGTAATTTAACTTTTTGTATTTATACTTTTCGTAATTAAATTTTTTGTAATTAAACTTTACGTAATTAAACTTTACGTCATTAATCTTATCTAACCTTGCCGTGATTGAACTTGTATTTGTTAAAATCAAGGGTTGTAACTTGTGACTTGGCGTATTAAAATGAGGTGTTGTAACTCAGTTGATTAAAATGAAGTAAGTATACTCTTATTGGCAGAAGTATTTGTGTATTAAAATGAAGAACAAGTGTATTGGTGAGTTTGTATTCGCAACTGTCAAATCAAAACACTTTTTGGTCGTGATGTTTTTTGGACAATCATCAAGGGCACAGAAGAAGAAGATGATGAAGAATAAGAAGAAGCAAGCACACTCTCTCCCTTTCGACTCGTTTCGTGCATGGGATTTCCTTACAAGGAGTCACCAGCGAAGATGAGAAGGAGAAGAATGAGTCTGAACAAGGAAGAAGTAGAGATGCAGAGAGTTTAGTGAATAAGGAACAAAGTACGGATTGGTAGTAAAGAGTGTGTGGTGGGGCTCTATATAGTGGAGTAAGTGTGTGTAGTATCTCTGTAGTAGTATGGAATAGTAGTAAAGTAGTGAGAGAATAACAGTTCAAGTCGGAGAAAAATACAAACGATATTCCTACTGGGCCACTTGCACAAGCAATGTGTGTGTGTGCGGTGTATATCCCCGAGACTTTGGTTGGTGTCTGTGTGTAAAAAGTTTGTCGCGTACAAACGGAGTAGATATAAGTTTACTACTACGGTACGGATGACGAGAGCATGAGTCTGGTTGTTGGAGTCGGAGGAAAACTTTCGCACGTTCGCTCTACAGCACGGCCTTCTCAGGACTAAATTAGAGCGAAGATATTAATTACGAAAATCGAGACGGAGAGGACGCGCATGAACCACGTGTTCATTATCTTTAACTTAAGCAACCAATGGGGTCGGTCTCAACTCAGGAGAATCCCAGATTCATCAAAGCGGGCCCTATTCGTTGTTTTAATTATCTTAGCGTAAGGTTATGCAAGAGAGAGGCATGATGAGGGGCTCCGGAGTAGTCAGTCCTTCGGAGTTTAACCCACAGCATATAACACACACACACTCACTCAACTCACACAACTCCACTATTAAAAACTTGCATAGATATGCACACACATACAAAACTTACACAAAACTTACACACACGACTCTTTAATAAAGGAACTCACTATTTCGACGGCCTTCACTCTTTTGCTCTCTCTTTCTAAACTCTCTCTCTCTCTCTCTCAAACTCCACAGAGTCAGCCAAGCAGTCCGTATGTCTGTATGTAAAGAGAATGGGCGAGGCCGTGGACTAACGCGACCAATGGCTCTAAAGGCACCTACCCACGCCGCATCCTCCTCATTTACATTGTCACATTTGCATTTATTCATTACATTAAATGCGCCTACTTTCCATCTCTCTCTCTCTCTTCCCTATCTTCATCACCTATCATTATCCCGCTTATATCACTTATATCAGTTTATCCCTTTTAGACCCATCCAATAGACAAACAAAGTCTTGCTCTTTATCTCTCTCTCCGTAGACACTCTATCAACCCTATTACTCTTCCGATCATCTTCAATCTTCACTATCTTCAGCCCTTGTTGTTGAAAATTAGTCATTTCTTCTTTCCGTCTGGCGTCCTTTAAAATTCAATGTTTAATCATTCAACAGATTCAATTGTATGCTCATATGTCATGTGTGTGATTCGTCTGTACCTTACCTTTATGATATCAGGGTATGTGTATACATATGCAATATTCATCTGGAAGTTACTCGTATATTGTAATATTCATCTGGAAGGTATTACACGGCTGGGAAGTCAGATCAGTTGTATGAAGTTGATGCTCTGGAATCCTATAGATTTGTAAGTTCCAGTTGTAAAGATTAATTGTGAGTTCGACTTGCCCAGATTAGGTTTCCTTATGATAATTTGAAAGTCAATATACAGAGCATAATGCTCATAGAAGTTCCGACGTGGAGTTCTAACGGTAAACATGGGATATGTTATAAACATTTAGAATCCCAATAGTAAACACGAAACTAATACCAAAAAATCCAAGCATACAGCTGCGATGTTATGTAACGGTCATGACGCGTCGAATAGATCTTGAACGAATGCATATGATCCTGTATATATGTTATTTACCTGCGAATGGAAGATCGAGTCAACCGTCAAGCAGTTTTACAGCCGAAATAGGTGTTAATTCATGACATAAGTCTTTCCGGATTAAACTTAAGTGTAACTTTGATTAGCATCTCCTGCTTTGGTAGTGTAATGTTTGTAGGAGGCTACCCTATGAAGTAAGTTAAGTGTATAGTTCGATTGTGATTTGGTGGATGAATGTAAATTGGAATGATTTTATAAATGTAACTTGAAAGATTCAGCGGAGTGTAACTCTAGTGATTATTCAGTATGATTATTTATGCACGAAACGTCAGCGGATTGTATTTGAAAATATGCCAGTTTTCCTCCAAGGATCCCCAGTTGCAGGGTAAAATACGGAGCGGATCAGCGTAAGGAAATCCTGGAAACTATACACGATCCTCTCACTTCAATATAAAGCAGGAATAATCAAATGATACTACTGATGCTGCCGTAAATGTGCGAGGTTCGGGTAAGGATACAACAGAGAATTCATCATGAGGAAATACAATTACGATTGTTTTCTGTGTTGTGTTGTGGAGTGATCTGCGGTATACATGGAAAAGACTACCTCTGATTTTTGTTGACCCTGGTTGTCTTTTTCCCTCACAGAGTTCCATCTCCAAGCATGTACGTGTAGGAGGCTGAGGGTTTCCTTCCACTCGCTCCAACTCCTATGTAAGCAGTATTTTATATATAGGATGAAGTCTGAGCATTGGATTGGAAGCATTATCTCAAAGAATTATCTCAAACACATGTTGTCTTGTTTGTTGTCACACAAACACAATACAAGAAATTCCATTTGCTAGTCGATAGTTCCGTGGGACATAAATTTCTTAGGGATGATATTACAAAAAAAATATTTTAACCAAAACAAGACAGATAGTGCAGGTGAGTGCAAGGGTGAGTATGGTCTTCCGAAAGGAATGCCATTTTTCATTACTATTAACCTCCTGCGAGCACTATACCTTCACGGCAATCAAGGATTTCTATCCTTCCTTACCAAATCAGTGTCCAAATGTCAATTTAGCTCGTTGGCTGAAGCTCTCCTTGTCATTACCGCAGGGGTTATGAATTTAACGACCTAACGAATCTAAATCACTTCAAAACTCACTACCATTTATTACTCCCGTGTTAATAACTTTTTTGAAAAAAATCTTTTTTACACTTATTCAAAAAGCTAAAGAGCTGTTTTTTCATTTTTAACGTTTCAGAATCTTAAATATATTTTCAAAACTTTTAATCGCTGTATGATTTTTACGAAATTCGAATCCGTTTAGAAGCCTACATTTTTTCAGAATTTTGAATCGCGTTAAAAATATAACGAGACTTAAAACGCATTAAAATTCTCAATCATATTGTAAGATTAAAATCACAAGTGCCAATTATTAGTAACTGCAATCGCATTAAGAAGTTGTCCAATAAACATTTACTAACTGTGAGAAAAGATAATTTGCTGTATTAATGACTATATCCATTCACCTTTGCCATAAAATTTGGGTTTACTCCGCCGTTATCAAGAAGGTTGTGTCGTTGGGAGCGCAGTAACAAATAAAATAATAGAAGCAGTATGTGCAGCAATAAGGGAAATAGATTCGTGCCGTGCAGAGTAGACTACATACAAGGATTAGGCTTTCGAATGTTTCGAACGTAGGACGGTTAAATAAAACTTTAGAATCCACATCTAATGCATCATTTACTGTGGGTTACCAAAGTCTTGACTGATGTCAAAGTGAATAGTAACAATGCAGTTGAGTATATGTTGGGAGTCCGGTCATATTACCTGATCAGCTTCTCCAGACGAATTGGGTTCTTACCAGGAGGGTGTGTTAATAGTAGGAAAGCATGGGGTTGTGCATGTCAGTACAGTCGCAGTGTCTCCAGCATAGATGGATACGGAATACATGATGTAGGAAAGGACGTCTAATATACATACATAATCATGTATACATAACAACCTGAATAAACATTTACCAGGGAACGTTAATGATAGAAAATGTGGGTTTTTCTACATATGTGTCTTGGTGCATGGCGTTGATGTACGTAATGAAAATAGTGGGTTGAGAATGGGAGTATGGGAGCAGGCTGTCTGTACAGGAGGAACTTATTATTGTGCCTGCTCCAGTCTGATGTACAAGGTAAGTGAAACTGAGGACAAAGACATGGTCTGAAGAAAGATGGTCGAAGAATACAATAGAGAAACTTGACTGTCGCACAAATCCCATGCCCGTCTCATTAATATTGTGAGGAATGTCCAAAACAGCCATTCGATCAAAATGACAAAGTCTAAGCTGGCGTAGAGCGAGAGATCCCTTATCAGGACGTGATCGCTTATTGGGCTTCAAGAGAAAGGGGACCCTCTAAAGGGTCGTAATATCCTTCATAATACATACATTCACATACGACTTGCTCCTGTCTGGCTTGCCTTTAACACGAATATGACCCGCGATGATGATGATGCTGCTGCTCCAACCGCTGATGATGATGACCACTCGGAAAATATCTCCCGACTTATATAAGTAAGTGTATGCAGCTCCCAGTGTCTTCCATGCTTGTCATCTATGCTAATAAGTATAGTTTCTCAATGCTCATCATGTAGGTTAACTATAATTTAACTATAATACTGGTCATGTATGTTTAGTATACTTTATCAATGCATATCATGTCTACAAATATTTATAGTTTATCAATGCATGTCATACCTGAGAGTATAGTTCAGTCAGTGTCTGTGAATGTAGTTGGTTAAATGTATGTGAAGTCTGAGTTTTGATGACATGATGCATGTAAGTATAATGGGTTGAGATGGGAAAAATGCTATAAAGATGATGTCTTACATGTCGGCGATAGAGTGTCATGTAAGCAATAAGTAATATAACGTGATGTGTTGTATACATACCTATTTGCGTTTTCCCTGTCATTGGAGTCAAGAATTAACTGGAGAGAATAATTTTTTATATTACTGGAGTAGGTATGTGGTTGGAAACCAAACCTTCATTTTATCTGCCTCCATGCATTTGGTGCAGTTAAGTATGTGAAATGCATAGGCTGGATTTGATTCCGACTGGAGTTAATCCTGAGCAAGTCAGGATCATTAATAAAACAGGAGATGTTTATTTATAGGTAAGGATGGAGCAATGACAAGAGTTCGTTAGTATGCAGGTGCGGATATATGAGGACACACTTGCAGTCGATATCCTACTGAGATATTTAATTAAGAAAAAAGATTCTCGATCGATCTTAATGCTCGACTCCTGGCTGATATTTTCCAAGACCTTGAATCCATAATCAGAATAACAATGCTCAATGATCATAATGTCAAACATTCATCTCTCCCAGTCGGACCAATACTCACTCACTAGCCCAAGCGGTTAGCATTATTACTATAATCATTATTGTTGTTCTTGGCTTGTGTACAGTGAACATGATCTCTCGCTTCTCTCTGTCACCGCACTTTCCACCTTATTTTTTTTATATTTGCACAGTATTACATTGCATTTTACATCCTCACAAAAACATCGAGATATATTTTTCAGCTCGAGACATGTATGTACTATAATCCAGCTATAATGCTTGCCATGCTCACGCCAAAATTCAATGTATCATCTGTTCGATATGGCAAGTGATAACCAAAACATCGAGGATATGTAGGTAACATGTAATGCTTCGATGAGATATAGAATGTAAATCTAGAATGCTTGCGACAAATACCATACAAATCATCGGTGATGTGTTACCCATAAGCATTACATGAGACATGAACTGTATATTAACTCTAGTATGTAATACTGTTGAATTTGTAATGCATCGACTGTATAAAACATATATAATTTATCTACGGTATATTAAGGAATATGCATCAACGATATATAAATTAATATGGAATGTATCACCGATATGCAAAACTGATATGGAATGTATGAGCCACAAGAAATGTGTGCACAAGCAATACCTTGCTGACAGTGAAGCTCCTTCACGCGTTTCATCACAACGACGGAACCAACACCGCTTACCCTGTAGAGTGAATGCATTCACAGACCCTCCATTTATTAATGTAAGATCAAACATTTCGTCAGCATGAAGTCAGAGCTTCAGTGGTTGTAACTATTTCTTCACGCATTAACTGTATTGTATTCGATGTATGTATATTACTTTCGACTTGAATCTCAAATAGAAGCTTAAATCAAAATCTATTACAAGCTGAAATGACGACTATTTTAGGTTGACAACAAGCTTGAGAAGAAAAACTGCTGGTGCCAATAAAATCTCCTAGCACACACTTGTACTCAAAGGTACGATGCTACTCAAGTGATTATATTTGAAAGCGATTATTATATTTTTAAAGCAAAAATCTTTAACTGCGTAATCAATTTAGTTGAATGCCTCATCTAGAACTAACAAACAATTAAAATGGTAAACATCTACATAATATGATTAGCACTTATAACATGGAATATCGTTTGTAAAACCATTCATTTATTTATTTTCATAAGAAATTTGTTCGTTACCTATAATTATATGGACTTAAAACTATAGAATTTGGAAAACATATAGCTACACGCTTTACATTAACATAAAGCTATTGTCAACATAAAAATATATGAATGGGAGTAATATAGTAAGAAACAAAAGTAATGGACGTAAATAAAAACAGCAGAATCAATTCCCCCGACAATTACTCTGCTACTGCTGACGACTGCAATAATTAATAAAACAATTACAAAGCCAAAAGCATTGTGTTAGGAAATGAACCCCACGCTATCCTGACAAGAATAATGTCCCAAAAAAATAGCTACCGTTTTACCCTCGCTATTCTAAATAGGAAGGAGCTTCCTTCCTCCCAAACTTTATAGTATTATCAAGCCGTCTGTAAGTTTCTGCGGAATGGTATAATAGACAATTCAACTCCTGGACTCTCTCATTTTTCTATCCCGCCTTTCTCTCTCTCACTCTACTATCTTCTATTCCTTTTCTTTCTTCTTTTTTTAAAAAAAGTTATGAATCTAGTCAAGAGTTGTCTCGAAATGACTACTATAAAAAGCTAAAAAAATCCTGCTCATTCAAATTGAGATTCTTTCTTACGAGGAGACTTGTTCATAGATAAAAAAGTTGGTATATAATTTCTTGAAATGGGAAACGAAAAGTTTCCAAATATTTGCAAATTTCTTACATAGCTATAAATCTTATTAAGTACAACTTTAATGTTGCGGAATGACTTCACACCAACATCTATACTCCATACTACATCTATACCACGTCTACACTATGGAGAATGAATGAGGAGGCCGGGAGGAGGCTTGGAGCAATAAGAGGAAGAGGGTCGACCGAAACACTTGATTTTCAGCTTGAATTTTCGGCTGACTGGAGTGCTAAATAATGACTTTGAATTCTTCGGAAATTGTGAACTGTACAGGCCAGGAGCCATTTTAAATGCCAATACTCTCAAAACATTGGGCTTCTTTTGCATAAAAGGACACATTTCTTTATGTGCTATACAGTCCTGGGGATTACATGATATATTGGAGCATACCAAATACCAATGCATAACCTACAGTGTATGTATGCATAGCATAGGATTTTACATAGTTTAACATACCATTTTATATGTTGTAACATCATTTCATATATCTGTACATGGGATTTCCATTTACACGTTAACTATCGAGTACATAAGGTTACAACGTTCGGAGAATCTACGGTGCACCGTCCATCTTCAAAGTTATATTCTTTGTTTCTCAGTCTCTTTCTTCAGATCATTGAGAGTAAGTTAGTAGCAAAACACGATGAAAAACTTGGAAACAATTGCGTGTAAGTAATGTCTATATGCACAACTTACATTATATATAGATGCATGACACTACGATTATCCGAACTTCAAAAAGCACACCAATACCACATGCTCAACATCAGCAACATTACATAAGGGTACATATGTACGATCAGAAATAGCATGCGAAATTCCAAATGTAACATTCACACTGATAGTTAAATGTATGAAATGGATAAAGAAATAGCTTCAATACAACAACGCATGTAAAGAACTTCTTTGGTATTATAAACACCAATAGTATCGAAAACTGTGGATATACTTAGGCAGCAAACTTTGTCTAGGTTGCTATATATAAACAGTTTCCACCTTCCAAAGAACGAAACCTTTCGGCCCGTAAAATACTCTGCAACTAATTTTATTGTCTGCTGTTTTGTTGAAAACGAAAAGTAAAATTGCCAAAGCCTTTACTAATACTAACTAATCTGCGTGTTGAGCCTTAAATCGGAGAAACACCGGCTGGGTGTATTTTGAAGACAGAGAGAGAATGAATCGAAGGAAAGAGAAGAAAAGAAAAAAGGAAGCATACATGGGGAAGTTTGTTCCAGTTCGACTTAGGTGATAGCAGACTGGATGCTGCGAATTAGCTGGAATCAAGTGCAAACACACGGTAGACTGGCAGACTTCCTTTAATTATTGTGAGCCGCGGTGTTCGCCTGAGTTAACCCAACAAGCCGCTAAAAGTAGTTAATGATTCTTTCTCGTTGCGGACTAAACACCAAGCGAAAAGAACACATCCTCATTCATACTTATAGCTCTTCGCTTCCTTCTCCAGTCTTCAAGATAACTTCACTTTGTACACTTCTCAAAGTATGTATATACAGTTCCTGCAACTTTATTTCATCTTTTCCATACTCCGTCCTTTCTGATACCAAAGGAACCTTATGCATCTTAATACCCTAGAACACTTATAGATTGTCATGGCTAAACGCAAGTGTAGACACTGTAATACCCTAATAAGTTGATGGTCTCCTAGCTTTTGCAATGTATGTGCTCCATGCACCGATCTGCGGGTCCATATAATCACCACTGTTTTGTAAATAGTATAGCACGAGGTGACCGTCTACTCACCACAAGAACAAAGTATAAAAAAGTAGTGGGAATTTTCACGTGCATATGCATTCCAGCGTGAGCAAGGTTTTAGGCATGCTATACTTACGCGATGGGCAGACTATTTGATGTCATATATGCTATGTATAAGGATGTTGCATTTAACGTTTAGATTCGCTATACGAAAGGTAGGGGATGTTGTACTTAATATATATGGATGCTTAATGTATAAAGATGTTATATGTAATGCTGTTGGAAGTTATAAGCAATATATAAGGCAGCTAAGGTTAACTACAAGGCATTATATGCCATGAATAAGGATGCTGTAGGGTGCTGAACATACACACAAGAGGAACTGACTGTGCAAAAGAGCTCAGTTCTCAAGAAAGAAAGATACAGCTAGAGTCTGGAGAACGTCGAGCAAAAGTAATTTCTTGCAAGAGAAACAGAATCATCAAAACTATAGCCAAACTCCGGCAATTTCTCGCGTCTGATGATCTACAATAAAGAAACTGTCTTGTATCTTATCTTGTGAGCAGTAATATGTGGGGAATACATGCAAGCATGTATATACAAATGAAGACCCATATAAGTATGTCCAGTTCAGGGTGTTGTTGAGAGCGGTGTTGACTCCACTGTAATGTATGGAGAAGGTCTCCACAAGTACACATACGCATCCACGTAGTAGTAGTTACTTGAAGAGCGGAGCACAGCTCCACACTGTCGAGAGTTGTTCTATAGCTCCTCCGCACATTATTTTGATTATACCCTATATTCCCTTATTCTTGGGTTTAATCGGGCCCAAATTTTTGACGTTCTTATTCCAAGTCTTCATGAAATCATTCCCTTGCAATGAACTCTTCACAACTTCAATATTTCATAAAGACTCGGCGATTCCGGCAACTTTTCCCTTAATTTCACCTTCTTGACCAAGCCTCCTTCTCCATTGCGGACTAATAACCTCCTGAGTATAGACAACTAGGCTGGAAGTGTCGCTAGTATACAAATGTATTATTGTACATACTGTTTTTTCATTTCAGCGCTTGACATCCCTCAATTCTTTTATATGTGCAAAAAAAAATTTCGTACACATGATTCTTCTATAAAAATTGTTTCCGTGCATACAACTGTCCTATGAAAAAATATTTTCTGTAAGATTCTATTGCTCCAAAGGTTTTGTTTTCAATGTAAAGATTAATTTTGAAGGGAAAATGACAATGTTTTTATAAGTTTATCAGTCTTAGTTCATTTTATCCTTATAACGAACAAGGTGTAATGAGAGAATCACTTGAAATTTTCAAGAAAAAATTAAACTTTGCATGTAACACTTGTTAAGTTGCAATATATGTACATAGCGTTGAATGTAGTAGATTATGAAAATAATTTCTACCTTCTCCTATAATGCTATATATAATTCAAGTGTTATGCTGTTGGTTGTAAAGAACAGCTCAACCAAAGCATAATGACTTACATCAGATGATGTCAGTAGTAAACAACAAAATCTCATACCTTCTAGGCTGACCGAGAGGCACTTTACAATTATTTTGTCTGTTTTAGCAATGAACTCGCGGAGCATTGACGTAATAAAATATAGACACACCGACAAGAGCAACAGCATCCCAGTCAAATCAAGTACAGATGAAATAAGTAATCTTGTCAATGAATCATTCTACACAAATAAGCACTAATGCACATGTAAATATATGCATATGTGTGCTTACAAGGAGTGTCTATTGCTAAGTAAGCATAGGAATTGTATTTGGATCAAACCGCGGATATATATGCTGAAATGATGGATGTTTTACATATAAAATTATTATATTACGTGGTATATTTATTGCAATACATATTGTATTAATTGCATTACAAGTTATGCCTATGTACATTACATACACTATGAATTACATATGTAAATGGTTAGAAGCAAAACTTGGCCGCTGCACAGAGAATAATGAGAGGAGTTTCTCCTCTCCGCTAAAATTAACGCTAATCCGCAGTGTGTAAAGATGTTGAATTTAATAACAGAGAAAATGCATATATATTATAATCACAAAACGCCTAGAGAGCGTTTATTTGTCTTCATGACAAATAGTAGCCTCATATCATCGGAGGGGCACGGACGGAGACGCTCATATAGGAATTGGCAATGAGGATGCAAGCTGTCATTCCAATTGTTTCCCTACTTGATTTGCAGAGTCCATTAGTGTATCAACTAACAAATGAAGCACTGTAGTATATGATTATTTATGAGCCATAGATTTCTTCATATACAGATGTAGATGTTATTAAGCTCGGGGAGAGAAGTGAAAAGTGCGGACGGTCTGATCTTATTTTTGCTAAGAAAATTCCATAGTTACCACTGTCCTTTAGCCTCACTTCGCATGTAAGATACGCTAAAAGCTTTTAACTTTGAGAACAAACTAGAATTAATACATGAGTGTATTAGGTTACATAGCCGTCGATTTATGTGTGCATGACCGGCCGCGTTATATGGACTATCCACAATTTTGTACGTTCAAGTTCAGAACGTCAAGCTAGTCATAATGTTCATAACTTTAAGCAAGTTGTACGTTCCTAATATGAAGCAAGTTGTATGTTCATAATGTAAGTCGAGTTATATGTTTATACTATACCGATAGTTACCCACCTCTATGTCTATAGCATGAAGTGGTGTGTTGAAGTTCAGGCATCAAGTTATATGTCAAGTTCATGAAATCAAGTGATAGTTATACATATGTTGAGAAGATCGTGGAAGTAGATGTGTATGTGTATTGTTAGGTATACCAGAGCAATACAATAAGTGTAGGCTCTTAAGCAAGAGGAAAACCTTTGCAATAAGTTTTCGCCTTATGGCTTCCTCACTGTCTCCTCAGGATCAGTTTGTATTGATTCATGTGAGTTTTGCTTCTAATAGTTTCCCCGCATCACTGTTGTATCCTTGAAGGCAGAGAATGGAGGGGAAGAACCTTCAAATCACCAGGTGGATTTGGGCTCTAGGAAATTTAAGAAGTTCGACAATTACTGTAAACTATGGGTTCAGCTTGCCCATTTAGTTTACATGTATTTTTAGTGTATTTGTTAACACACATAGATTTTGCATATGACTTAACACATAAATATGATTTTCCATGTAGCTTGTCTTGTATGACTTTTTAATAATATACAATATACTACATCATACATTATTTAACTTACAAACATGATTACTTCGCTAATAACTTTACATGATTTACATTACAACTTAACATCCATTGTTCGTACTGAATATGTATGGTATAGCGACATTTAGATATCGTGAATACATTTAAATATGACGATAAACATTATTAATATAACGACAAATGATTTAAGTACAGCAAGAAAATTTAAGCGCCACAGTGAATCCACCGTTGGAGAACATCAATCCAAGCAAGTGGCATTAAAAACCGAGGTTAAAGCGGAAAACAAAGGTAGTTAAGCCGAGATACATACAAACAATGCCGGAATAACATTTCCATATAATACTAATTAACTCCCAACATGCACTCATTTGCTGGTTAATATTGGATTAATGGGGCATTATGCGGAATTCCAGGCAGACATGTAAAAACGGAATAAAATGGTGAATGTTCAATGGAGAGAACGACCAGACCGTAGTAGACGAGCAAGCAATAAGGATTTTTCATCAACTTTTACGAACTATTGCTACTTTGCAGTTGCAAATTAATGAGATTATTGTTCCCCCATGGAATGTTGCATATTAATCTATATGGATACATAATCACTTATTTATATCCTATTTTCCCCCGTACGACTGAATTCCAACACATATTCTTATCATTATTATAGTGTATATAAAAATCGCATTATGTTTTTCGTATTATTTGTTAAATTGCTAACACATACATAAAAACTATACTGTAAAATTATACACTTAAGAAGCATGTGTACGCTAAATATGTATATTAAGAAATTCTGCATTAGCAATCCTGTACTAAGATTCTATATAACGTGTATATAAAGTAAGGATAATATATTAAGAATAATACGCTAAAAGGGAAGAAATGAGAGCACGTCAACATGTCGTGCAGGCTGTTTTTACAAAATCTAATTTACCTTCGTCCTTATGTATCCTGCATTGGATCCGGTGGAAGTGCAGGAAAAAAACATTTTCCATAATTTCTTCAATGTAGTAATATGAGCTTGGACGTATTCATTTCCACATCGAACTCCAAGTGCCAAAATTTTCACAACGCTTCATCCTGCAGCATAACCCATACGTTTCTTATCCACTAGTATACCGGAGCACTAGACTTCACCTTGTGGATGGTATACCAGGACATTTGTTAGTAAGCCTTTTCTATTCTCGCTTAGTAATAAGCTCGAGCTTATATGTGGAGTCGACGGTTGAGCTGTCTCTGTAACTTTTCTTGAATGAACCTGTGTGAATACTGTACCTATAGAGGTACATAGGAAGAGGGGAAATACATCCAGGGAAGTGTCTTGTAATAATGAAGAGACATTAGAATGGAGTTCTTGCTATTCAGCCACGAAGCAAAAATGAAGGACTGAACAGTGAATTAAAGCTGAAAGGTAGAATTTGTAATGTTTGTACATACTGGGCGATACTTTGTTCATATGAATTTTAATACTGACAATGCATTTGAATACACTGTAATATAGTTACTATATCAAAAACTTACTGCATAAAATACTCCCGGTGCAATATACCCTATCATGTACAAGAGCTGAATTATGTCGTAGAACTACACTATGCATACATACGAGGCTTTATGAAGAATGTCATGGCGAGACCAATAATTTCCTGTGAAAAACACACCTGGCTCCAATCAATAATTAACCCAAGTAATTAGTAATATTTCGTGATGGCCTTTCCATCTACATATATTTCCAAGGAGAAAAAAATTACGGCCTTTCATCATGCACTGACGGTCCACCCCGCACAAGAACATGGTGGTGGAGGAAATTGAGAGCATCATATAGTAATCATGGTATGCATTAATGCATTGCATTGGGTTGTATACAGAATTTATGAAAATTGGATAGGAAACGAGTTCATAAAGATATTCCATAAGTTCATACTCTTTATAAGTTCAGTACAAGTTCATAGTCTTTATTATTAAGTTCGCATTTCGTACAAAGTATATATTAAGTTCATACTCCATACACATTCTTCATGCACCATGTTGTATATATATAGACTTTATCTACAAGTTCAGCTCTATAGTCCGGCTCCAATAGTTGCACTGCGTGTATCTCCAATTCTGAATTTCTGACAAAGACACAAACATATTGAATGCGATTACAGCCTGCGATGTATAAGCACACGAATGGAATATTGTGCTAAAGGTTTTTGAATGCTGCGACAGTAATTTCTTCCCATTATAATTTGCTCGTAAGGTAGCCTCCCCCCACTCTTTACGTCAACATCTGTAATCATAGTTTTCAGTTTGATAAGACTTGGCTCAATCAATAATTATAGTTGGGAAATTGTAAAAAAGTTCATTTGACTCCTTTATATGTATACTCTTAGTGTATATACATGTACGTATTTTACATATAAATTCCTTCTACTTAAACACTTTTGTTATTATATTGTTCTATATAGTTATATACGGATACTTATTATTATACGCTCGTTACACACATACTACACTTGTTATATCCCACAAAATACGTTGCTAGAAGCAAAGTAATATTTTCTTCCTCTACGAGCTCTCACATTATACTACACCTATGCGTCCTCACCACGGGTGATTATTTACAAGTTGCAAATGTTCCCCAAAACCAATGGAAGTATATGGAATGATTAAAATCCACACACAAGTATTCAGCATTAATTTTTTACTCACGTAATAATTGCAACCAGCACGAACTTTTACAATTATTTCACAAACATGCCAATTATTTTTAAGAAACTTCAACAACCTTCTTGTAATTATGAGGGACTCAAGTCCTGCAATACCACAACCCACCTCCGTTTCAACTTACCAAAACTGTGGAAGCCGCAGTTTTTTGCCTGCGATTTTTCCAATAGACTTTCTTCATTCTGACGCCTCAAAAATATAGTATCACTATATTTTCCAATGGATAGTTCTAGACTTACCAAGCCTCGCACCTACTTAGGCCTGCCTAATTTAGTAATGAATGCAACGCCATGGATTTTTTGAATTAATATGTTCAAGGCCCGGCGTCTTATTATCAAACAGAAATTCCCACAGATTTTCATTAATAATTTTTCATTTTATTTGTATGCATACGTTTTGTTTAATGGAGAATTTTTATCTTAACATAATTGAGAATATCCAGCTCTTATGGTGGAGAAGTTCTATTATTAATATTGGAAGTTTTGATGTTGTCATTATAGGGAACTGCAGTCTTGATTTTTACATGAAAAACTTTTAATATAAAAGTTTGCAGATTTCAATACAAAAAGTTCAAACAGTGAACAAGGATCTCGACGAATTAGGAAAGCTAACAGTCAATAATGCTTGAAATGGGGGAATTTCAATAGATGCTAATACAAATCGGTCTTTTATGTTTAAACTCAAGTGAGTCGATGAGGCTTGGCTTTTGTGTAAACGAGCCAGTTTTTCACGAAGATTGCGCTATGGAGACAGATAGTAATATAGTGTTTTTGACGGAGGACACTGCATATTCTGCATCTCACATGATGATGAACTGGATGGTGTCATATGGCTTGAGTATAGACGGTAAATGAAGCAGGAATAAAACCTGGAGAGAAATCTTGAGTCTCATTGTATGTATCAATGGTATTTAGAGACAGAAGCTAAAACGCTCTCTTGTATTTTCTAGTGCAGTTGGATGTGGATGTCTTTAGAAGTCTTGTATATTTATATCTTCAGGTTTGTTGTATATTTCACTAGAATTGTCGTAGTTGTTGTATGTAAGAATTGTTGTATATTTCTGTAGATTTGTCGCGTATTTATATCTGTAGAGTTGTAGTGAATTTATATGAGTGGAATTGTTGTAGCTATGTATTATTTTATATGTGAGGATGTTAGTACAAGGATATCTGGAGGTTGATTTTATATGTAGAATTTCCATATGTATAAGTTCGTATTGATGTACATTATGTATATGAGTGGGGCTGCTGTGCAGGCGGGTGATTCTCGGGAAGGAGAGAGAGAGAAGAATATTATGCTGCCAATACATGCGTCCGTAATGGATGTTCCGACTCGGACTTAAATTCCCATTGTGGAAAAATCTACTAAGGCAAAGCAGCAATAAATTCGTACAAGGAAGACAAAAAAGATTAATCCACTTTCTTCCGGCCTACGAGACGTGCTGTTATTCACGATATATACTCGCGTTTTTATCGATTTGACGACGCAAAACGCATCATCAAAAGCAAGCGGCTTCCCCTTAAATCTCTACTGTCTTTCGCCCTTTTCAGCAAATAATATCATGAGCATAAAATATCCCTAGACTACTCTTATTGCTCCTTTCCACACAGCACCACATCAAATATCTTTAACCATACCAAATAACAGAGAGCATTCTTGGAGTCCTACAGCTATACACACGTTCATGCACTGTTCCTCCATAGACACTCCGTCCGAGAGAGGTTGTAATGGAGGTAAATATATAAAAACCTGCCCGCTATCCGCCCGCTTTCTCTCTTTCCTGTACTTATTGCACAGTGGCACCGCTTTATACTTCTGGGTTAGTAGCTTTATATATGCCTTCTCAACTCCGACGATGAAATCTTACCAGCGTGTACACATACGTCAACAGATATATCCCGGTCCATTCCACACTCAACCTCCATCCCCCAAAGTATTTATTTAATTACCTTTAATTTCATTAATGATCTTGTACTTGTGGGGAAATTCAATATTTCTAACCGAGATCATCGCTCTGCCTTTTCTTATTCCCAATATTACTTTCTTCCTTATTGCATTTCCACTTAATTTGTATTTTTCATAGTCAGCGCCCGTTCTGCTTTCGTGTAATAAATAGTAAATAATAAAAAGTAAATATTTCCCTTTTTTATTTTCATTCTCATTCAGTTACTCAATAAATTGTAAATTTTGTACAAACATTTTATTTTCTTGAAATGGCGCCTTTAAAATTTACAAATAATTCTATATTCTACATATATAATTGGTATATGTACAATGTAGAAAATGAATGCAATAATTATATTCGTGTAGTAGAAATAATATAAAATTATATTTGTATTCAAGAAATGCAGCGTAATTGCATGAGAGTTGTAGTGTGCATATATGTACATATATAGAGATGAAGTTTGAGAGACGAAAGAACGGCGGATGCTTGCCATTGATCAAGTCTCACGAGTTATAATAAGTGTGTGCGTGGTGAATCCCTTGGAGCATGTTGTAAGGAAAGAATGCAGTCTTGAAGATGATGATGAAAGCGTTTTGCTCATTAATCAAGTGGTAGAGAGAGAGAGCGTAAGAAAAGTCTTGATGGAGAAGAGTGGTTAATGCATAATCATATATAGACTTAGTGGATGATACTATAGACACAGGTGTGTTTAAAGGGTGATCAGAGCCTCTCAGTGGTTGTTCCAAGGGGAACTCCCTCCTCCCAGGAAAATTTGCATAGGACGCAGCCACTAATTAAGGAAAGAGAAAAGCCTGCGTTAATTACCACGCGAATCAAGCTTTGGGAGGAAGACTGGAGCGAGAAATTAAAACGATTGCGTCATGCGCCAACCTCTCCAACCAACTACTTCCAACAACGAGCATTAAACTCTTGCATAATAATCATCTTCCCGTGTGTGTTTATTGTATGCATAGCACTGGCTGCCCCCATCATATTTTTTATAAGCATCACGGAATGATTACCTAACCAAAAACCCACCCTATTATAAACCCTGAAATTACGGTCTATTTTTTATTCATTCCTAATAACAGCCCAGGGATTATAATACTATTACTCGTAGACATTGCATGGTCTACCTACTGGCGGCTCTGGATCTTTGCTACCAGAAACAACAGACACGCAGAGCTGAAAAACAATGTTATCAAAAGCATAAATGTACGTGTTACATAGCCCCAACACTCTCAGGCTCTTCATTAGAAATGCAGTCTTCACCGGCCGAAAATAGTCAACCGGAAAGCAAGTTCCCGAAGTAGTAGACGCTATACGCTATTTCCGGAATGGATTCGTTCACTTCTCGCTCCCGTCACTGTGCAGATACCACCTTAAATGCACCAATTTCGACTTAAACACGCGGATACCTACCTTAACGTTAGCACCCATAGCTTCAGCACTGTTTTTCAACCTATTCGTATAGATTTCTAGCTTAAACACCATTTACGTACAAGCCTCTTTCATACCAATGTCTAGTTTCAACAGAGGTCCACAAGCATTGTTTATATACCTCTACTTTAAACATTGATATAACCTTTTCACATGAATTTCTATTTTAAACACAGTTGTACAATTATTTTCCATTTTTCCATACAGATTCTACCATTAGACATAGTTTTACCAGCTTAAACATATGAATATGAAGCTTAAACATAGACATGCAAGCCTTAAACATGTAGTTGTTACCTGTAAACATAGTTTCATAAGCTTTAATAGAATACAAATAATAACTTAAATTGCAAGCTTGAACCCAATGATATAAGCTTAAACAGAGCGCCAAAAGCATGACAGATCATATAGATCATGCAATCAAATCAAAGGATATGAAGCTCCAACCTTTGCAGACAGTTGAGCCAAATCCAAAGAAAAAGGTAAATACATATGTGTTATACACACAATGGTTTTCATTCTCAACTACTGACAATCGTTATTTCCTCAAAGTGGCTTTTAGGACCACAAAGTTACACTCTACCTGTACTTTACTGTATACACACAAGCACAAACGACATTGAAACATAGTAGATACATAAAAAAGGTTACGCATAACATCGAAATCTGCAAGAGCATCAGCAAAAGGAACGTTTAGTTATACTATAGTTGAATATCTATACACAAAGTAGACTATGTGCTACTGCTCCGTTATCTACAACGCAGTTCAATGATATTGCTCACCATCGAGAAATTTATCGTGAGGAAGAATGCAGTTGTAACCTGAGCTTAATTATTTAGCTTCTAGTATATACGCTCAAACTACACAGCTAGCTAAAAATACTGCAAAATGTAAACGTGAGTATCGAATTCACTGTGGAAGTAGTAAAAAAACCAGGGAATTCATTCTAGACAGAGAAGGAGCGGGATCAGATATTATTATCGCTGTTCTGGAATATAAATGGTGGAAGACTGTAGAAAAGTCACTGAAAAATTGCATGCTGAGGGTTATCCTTTTCCTGTTTTCCTCTTAGTTTTTGTGGGTGGACTGTATCTCATGTAGACTGGTGCAAGTACATAATGATCTACATGCTCTATGTACAATGATTACATACAAGATTGCACATATACATGCTTACCGGGCTATACTGACATACTCGGGTATACGGGGAGCCGTGGGTAATTGGACGCTTGTCAATTATATTTAATGTAGCGAATGTAAATATTCATGGTAATTAAAATCTGGCAAAAAAGATTTCCCTACGACGATCCTCACAGAAATCGTAGCTAAAAATATGAAAAAAAGATACAAGCGGAATTGAGTTGCAACTTGTAGCAAGTATATCATTTATGTCATGTAGTACTTATACAAGGTAATAGATGATACATTAAGGGAAACGCTCCACTGCTAAAGCTGTATTTGTATATTAGAAATTATGTTCGAATACATTAGTTTTTATACTAAAAGCTAAGTTTGTATACCACAATCTATAAGCATGTATCTATACTGAAACTCATGTTTGTATACCGAAAGCAATATTTTTGTATATTAAAACTGAAGGTTTGTATATGAAAAGCAGAATTTGTGCATTAAGAGTATGTAAATGAATGTGTATGGTATCGGGGAAGTTGGGAGATGGAAATAAAAGGGAAAACATTTAAAAAAGGAGTTTTATTATTATTGTTATACACTTG
This sequence comes from Lipothrix lubbocki, assembly GCA_034696945.1. Taxonomy (NCBI): domain Eukaryota; kingdom Metazoa; phylum Arthropoda; class Collembola; order Symphypleona; family Sminthuridae; genus Lipothrix; species Lipothrix lubbocki. The sequence goes on along the minus strand of JAQGAK010000009.1, from coordinate 44,978 downwards.
TACATGTTAAAGTCTGAGCTCAAATGAGGCTTGAACTAGATAGAAGCCGAGCCACAATAAAGGAGGAAGGCAAATTATAATTTCTTTAGGTGGCTCACGGAACACTAATGGGATCAATAAACCGTTTAGATCCTAGCCAAGAAACACAGTAGGGCTATTTGATTTCATTTGATTTAAAACTCGAGCAGACTTAATTGGGTTCACATCAAAAGCATTTCCAATTTCAGTTTCTTTTGTGCGGTTTTTTTCTTACAGACTCGCACATTATACTCACCCGGGTTTCTGACGTTATAGAGTAACACAAAATACTTGGCTGCCTTGTCCTGACTAACTAATTTCTCAAGCCAACTAATTTCCCGAATAAATGTGGGCAATGCATACGTCAACGTCAATGAAAACTTGCTTTGAATCATTATATTAACTTATGCTCGTATGCTTCAGCATAGGTCTTAATGTCTGTTTTTCCTATTACAACTGTTATTTCACTATTGTAAAAGCATTTACACACACCCAAGATATGCTTTTCGGCATTGTATTCTGGAACTGCTATGTAGTTAAAATGCCGCAGTCCTTCCCACAATTTCATCTATTTCCCTCTACTCCCAGTTAATGCAGAACTGAGCACATGCTCCGTATTAATTCCTCTTCTCATTAACAGTCTCCAAATCTCAGAGTTCCGCTGCCATCCCTAGACTTTCCCGTATGCATTATTAGGCGTATTTACTATAGTTCCACCAATACTAGGGCTGGTTTCCATATGCAAGCCCTGTCATTCCCAAAGTGTTACCAGCAGAACAAATTCCTTCTCCAGCCGTAATAATTCAACTATATTAGCTAATTATAGAGGAATCTAATTTCAATTCCGGATTACACTTCTCATCCGCTTTTCACTCATCAATCTTCTCTTTCCGCTGGAGACGCTAGTCTTCATCTAAGTTCTAATTTAATTTAATTTCTTTCGTCTCTAACAAAAGCGTTAGCCGGCGGGACCAATGTGTATTCGAACATATATCATCCATTTGGATTATTCTTGAAATCATTACTACGGTAAACCTAATGGAAGACAGACAGAGCATTGTTCTAAGAGATTAAATTTTGCATTTATCAAGCCAAAGCCTCTTTCTAGTTCCAGATTTTTGATTAATCCTTTTAAGAAATTATTTACAAAATCATCAATTAAATTTATTACCGAAATTATCGATTAAATTATTGACAAAACATTTAACTAAAGAGTGGACCAAATGATTCAAAAATTTATTGTGGAAATTATTTGGAGAAATTTGGGAGAAATCCTTAAAGATTTAATTGGAAATATATCGAAGAATTTGTGGAATAATACAAAAAACTGTAAATTATCGACGAAATCATAAACGAATTTATTGAACATTGAAAGAGTTAAAATAAAATTAATTCCACGATTTTAGCTCCTTTTTGGTCTCCGTCCGTAGGACTCCATTTTATTTAAAATTCCACCGTCGACAGCCAATTTACCTCCCATAGTTCCTACACACAGCATTGGTCGTGGAAGTGAACATGAAATTTCCATAAGAACTTATTAGCTGATGCGTGAATGAATTAAAATTTTGCATTATAGATGTCTGACGGTAGGAAGACATGGAAAATCCTACTGTGGACATGACATGAAGAGGAACTTACTTAGTGTAATGACTTTGTGTTGTTTCAAAGGCAATTTCCATGTACACAGCCCCGTGTGTAGTTACGAGAGTCAGGTGAATTAAATCAGGCTTCCATTTTGAATGGATTTTCATTAGTAGAGACAGCCTACGCTATTAGGAACTAAATAGACACTTAATACTAGCAGGAATTGATGTAGGATAATGCTCGCCATGGTAAAATGGTGCATGCTGCTCTGGATGGAAGTGTGAGATGGAAGATTGATAGTGGAGTGTATATGTATGTTAATATGAGTATGCATTTTCACGTATATAAGTACACAATTATATGCATTTAATGTGTGTGTGACAGCAGGTAAACGTCTCAGAGATACAACTTTTCAAGTCCGATGTGTGTGTGTGTGAACAAAGTAATTTCTCAGATTTGACTTTGTTATTATTAATAGGTATTAAGAAGCCATGGCATGAGTAGTGATAATTTGTTTTGATACACGATCATGACTCTTCGCCCGATGCGAGGCAGTCACGCCGAAGAAAAGGATTATTGCTAAATATGAATTGCTTTATGCATCCACGAGTTATTCATGGATGCTTATTATTCCACCTATCATATAAGCACATTGTGGTACATATACACCAACAATGCACACAAAACGCAAGGAAAACTGCACTGTCAAGCACGCTGCACGCTTTAAAACAGGAGGCTTCCATATACATTACGCTGTAGAGCTTACCTCATTTCGCTCCGTAAGGCTGTTGTGAAACAATGTATAATAGTACCATCGAGTACAAAAGCATCGTAGTTTGTACTATAATATACGCAGCGACCATCTTTCATTGCAAAAGCGGTATCGCACATAAAACTCTTGTGGGAAGTCTGAAGGGATTATAACCAAAGACTTGCTCGAGATTCAAGGATTCATGCCGCCTTTGCCGAACACAAAGCAACATCATTGGAATGGTATTAATGACAAAATGTATCGCACCCGCATGTAAGTTCACCAGATCAATGATCTTCGAACCGTGATGAGTTTGATATGTGCAAGTGCAAGGTTTCCAAAGAATTTTCCTATGAAAAACGCAACCAGCTCGAATGATACACACGTCGTTGAATCATTTGACTTGCACAACACATATACATACACACATATTCTCGTATCTATACACAAGATACATTGTTGTGCACAGAGATTTTTCTTCAAGATAAATAATACAGATCCGTGGTTTATTCTGGCAGCGGGATGGTTTATGGAGATAAGATGAAGCAGAGAGAATAGGTGAGTTTTATGTAGCGAGCATCAGTTAAAATTGCTCGTATTGATGCAAGTTAAGTTGCAAGTAAGTACATACGTGCGTATTACTTTATCAATGTACGTCGTTATAGTTGCATTATGTACGCCTAGAATAGTTTGTAAGAAGCATGACTTAAAATACTTGGTTGGGACAGTGTGTAAGACGCTGGTAAAAATCGTTGGAAATAGATTTAGATATAAGAGACATTTGATATTTAAGTGAAGAGAGACAAGTCATTAGAAGTAACAATTGTGGGGATGTGAGGACCTGGCTATTATGTAGAGTGTGATTAGTCCAAGATGCGCGTGAACAGAGCTCTCAAGCATATATAGAGGACAAGTTCAAAAACGAGAGAGAGATGAAAGCGAAAAAGAAGAGAAGAGGATTCAAAGAAATGTCGTGACAGATTGACTATGATGGCGAGACATTTTTTTGAAGATGTGAACAATTTGGAAGAGACCCCCTGTCCAGGCCGTGTCAAGGGTGAGCCCCATAGGAGATGATGGATTAGGGATTTTTGATTAATGCAGCATGATTGAAGCGATTAGCTCGTTAAGAGCCAACCTGACCAGCCCACCTGAGTTGGTCTTTAATGAATGTCTAAGTATATGATCGTGGCGACCAACTTCAAAACATTGTATCCGTCATCCACTGCTCGTGATTCAGCACAAAAATCTTTAAACCAGACTATGCCCTAATGGCTGAACACCTATCATATTTATACTTACCTCAATCACTGTCTTTCCAACCTTCTCTAATTTATACGTCCCGAGCATATCTTACACTCTCAGAATCATTTAACTGGAGCTCACAAACACAAGTGCACATACCCAATCGTTACTATACAGACACCTAATGTTTGGCACATCCAGATTATCGGCCTGAATTACTTGTCATAGTGTGTAAGTACTCATTATCCAAATTATATTACTTGTAATTCTCCCTATACTCCAATTACGTCTATACTCTGACTTCAGTTCATTGAAGATGCATGTAATGCTATCTCATGGGTCTTCGAAGTAATGCACACCTAGATAATCCCAAATATAAATCAAGGTATTCAGATAATGAGAATGAGTGTTTTGTGGTACACCTTTAGCTTCAAACGTTGTTGTTCGAAAGCTCGTCATCTTGGGCACAGCAAAAGATGCACTGACTCAAGTTCAATGAAAGATATATCTACAGCAATGACTTAAATTCAACGAAATAATAGACAGCAATGGCTCAAGTTCAACGAAAGATATAGCGCCAATAGCCGGAATACACAAGTTATAAACAGCAAAAGATGTAATGCCTAACTGCCTCCATTGACTCTCGACCATGCACTGTTTTTTATTTTCTCCAATCTTTTATTTTGTTCCCAACAACAACTAGTAGAGATGAACTAACTTCCCAATTATTATACAAGCTCACGAATTTTCATACACATTCCAAGTCTTTTGTCCACTGAACTTGACCACATCGCTCACATATGAGTTACAATACTCAACTTGAACATGTACAAGCTGCACTTGAACTTATGTATATTAACCTCTCTACTGTATAAAACATGCATGATACACATTATAAAACATAAAGATACGTAGCTACAAAGGACTTGAACATAAATGAACTGCTTTACGAAACTTTAGCATATATGAGCATCACACTATGAACACTGTAAAGCATGAGCATTATTGTCAAAGGGTCCTGGGACGAAGCTTCATAATTATCCATTCGCCATTATTCCCGTTCACATCCTGTGTGCATGTCCAATTTTTTGTCCTCATAAACTTGTACAATAAATTGACTCAACAATTAAAGAATTTCTCTTTGACATGCCAGACATTTTACGAGATAATTTTAACTCTCAAAAAGATACCATTCTTTTTCTAGTCATCCCTTATGTATACATGCCCACACTATATATGCACATGGAGAAGACTGTGAAGATGGAGTATACACTGCTTTAAATTAATGTAGGCAACTATATAGTTCATGTGTGTAGTCAAGACGATGCATTAGTATTTATGTACTGAGTAATAAAAGGTGGTCCTTTATCTCCTATACTTTATACGCCATTTACAGAGCCAAGGCTTTGTCATGCATACATTACGGAGTTTGAAAACTTAGTGTGTAGTCTAGTGCACTGAAAATGATACATTACTGTAAGGCGGACAACTATGTTGCTCTCTACTGCTCAGCTATTTTATTGGCCAGAGTCAACTCTAGCCGGTTGGAGTTAAGCTCTGATGACTTGAATAGGTCCGTGCTGAAGATTTTACTACATTAGTATAATCTGAAAATTTAACTGTATATTCTGAATATTCAACTGTACATATACACTGAATATCAATCCCAAATATTCAAATATGTATTGTAGAATTGAAAAACATATCCACACTGTCTGAAGATAAAACGATGGATATTCATGTAAGTTGACTTGAGGAAGAGCGTCAAACCCAAAAAAATCCAGATTGAAACATGAGTTTGTGTGTTGGAAAATAATTCAGAATATCTTAATGAGACCACCAGAAAGAGTTTGAGCGTCAAATTAAGCTCTTTATTTACTCATGATGATAATTAATCACGTAGTTTTTGGCACTCAGCCTTGCCATTTTCAGTCAAAAGTACTTACTAGGAGGGAGATGGAGATCATGAGGAATGAGGCATTACAAGTATTACAATGTACGTATTAGTGCATATAAAGAAAGGGAGGCAGAGAGAGAACAAGAAGAATGAGTCTTGGTCATCATACAAGCTTGCACTAACATAGTCACAGATTTGGTCGCTGGAAGAAACAGGTTAGAGTACACGGAGTGACGGGGAGCACCGCAGTGACTACTTTATTGAGATTGTAATGAACAAGGTTAAGTATATATGGCTGGTCACTCAGTGACTGAACTTGACTGATAAACGCGAGACAACGGATGTGGTCACACTGACTTATTAACATACAACGAGTAAACAAGTAAATGAAATGAGCTTTTCGTTGGTATGTACAGCTGTTTGTACTTAAGATTAGTATTGCTGTACATGTTTAGTAGTGTTGTACATGGTATATATTTAGTATTGATGTGCGTATGTAATTTTATATAGCTTAAGTATGATTACATTAGTACTGCTGATGTGTTAGTGATGCTATAGGTATACACACAAGATGGTAAGACACTGAGTGACTGTGATGCAATGCCAGCCTGGTGTGTGTGTTAAATGCCTGGTTGTAGTAAATTGAGTAAGGTAGGACTTATATGGATATTCATTTAAGTGAGCTGAAGGAACTCATTCTGGGAAGATATCTTATTTAAAGTAAATACATATTTTGGTGTCTCCGTGAGTCAGAGGGGAGTCCCCATCGTGTCCTAGGCGACGGAGATGCCATAAGCAAGTTTTTCCTTCTCCATGTAGCTATAAACGGTTGGAGTGATGCTGATGGTGACCACAATGAGAAGTGAAAAGAATCCTTCCTCATAATGCATGACCGATTAAGCAGAGTCTCTATGCCTGTCATGCCCACGCCTTAAATTAAACACATTCCTTTGCCCTTTTACCCCCTCAGTGTGGAAAAAGGCCGGTGAGGAATTCATTAATTATGCCTCAGGTGGGCTCTAGATTTCATTTTCTAGAAATGTGTCTTCTGGGACTTCTTTACCATTGCTTTACTCTTATTATTTGTACTGACGTGTCAGGGAAATTCAACTTACCTAATAACCCTTCCTAGTCCACCGGCCATTCGATACTCCAGTCAACAGTGAAAACTTGCATAAAATCTGAAGTTAACTCTGGCTTCCTCTTCCTCTTGTTATACGATCCACAAATAAACTTGCATATAAACTCACTTACCCTAGTCCCTTGCCATAGTAATCTTATCTACATCTACTGAGTTTACATTGCTAGCTTCCATTTAGTGAATTTATATTGTGATCTTCCATCGTGAACTTACATTGCAATCTTCCATACAGAATTTACATAGTGAAGTTCTAATAGTGCACTTGTACAGTAAACCCTCATATAGTCAGCATCATAACAATATACTCCTATTACAGATAAACACTTGATATACTAGGTCTATGTAATGTTTGTAACGTACAGCGAGCTTACACTGAATGACTACTGGAATGTATTTTACCTTTCCCCAAATGCACCTTACATGTATACAATGTTCCAATAAAAAAGAAGTTAGAAGCTCATAAAATTGTCTATAACGCTGTCATAAGCTCTGCCATTACAAGTTGGGCTAACGCTAAGTGCTTTCCTATATGAATACCTACTGAGTACGATGTTCCATATATCAAGGTCTAAGTATTCTGTTTGCTACAGCAAGTCGAACCAACAACCATGCTTTCTATACGAATTCTTACCCACGACGATGTTTTCCATATGAATTCCTACCAACAACTATGTTTTCTGTAAGCATTCCTACCAAACAAATGTGTTTTCTATATGATTCTTACTAAAATGTATGCATTCTGTACGAATTCTTAACAGAAAGTATGTTTTCCGTTTAAATTCCAGCCTGCAACGATGCTTTCTATATAAAAGTATGCAGTTTCGTTTGTGAATGGCCCCGAATTATGCAGTTTCAGTTGCCTTCAATGCAATTTGCTATATAAATACCCATGAACAATGCAATTTCGTTTATATAAATATCCGAACGCTGTGGCATCCTATACAAACAAGATATTCACTTCCGTAAGAATCTCGCAGTTTAGGAACATCAACAAAACATTTAGCTCCCTTATAACCAGCCCGACGATGATACATTTATTGCTTTTATATAAACACAAGATAACCATGCATTACACACAAGGTGCTTCCAACTCGGAGGTAGCAAATTCATATCACCTCCTATGATACTCCAGTTTAGTAGATGTTGGAAGCATTCGGGTAGTCGTTGTCCTTATCTTAATCGCCCCGAATTAATTACTATACATATGAGGACGGCAATTAATGGAGGAGAAAAAGTTCATTCCACTGATCCGTACCGTCTCTCCATTATTTCCCTCACCTTTTAAACTCCATCAGCATCATCGCCGTCGTAATAATAAGCCATTGAGTAAATCGAGCTGGCTTTTCTCCCATTCGATGGCATAATATGTGCATATGGTTATTGCTTGTCCTCGTCGTTCGGGAAATGTCACGATGCTTTCTTTTCCTTTGAACGACCGTCTTCAATTTTCTTTAGGGTTTTGACTTTGCGACTGCGATTTCTTTTGGGGTTTGTTTTAAACTCCGATTATTCTATAAATTTATTTTTAACTTAATTTAATTAAAATCTAATGTCAACTTAATACTAAATTTTTAAAATTATTAAGTTATTAAAATTTAAACAAAATTTAAAATTCAATGGTTTTTCTATCTTGTCCTAAAAATTCCTAAAATATTAATAAGCTTCTATTTTTTAGTCTAGTTTTTTAATAATTAACTGGCTTGCCTAATTTTTGTAAGTACAAAACAAGGACAATTTTGATGTTCAATTAAATAAAACAAAGTTTGGGTTTATGCTCCGATGTGCCCTGAATATTGTGCAGAGTTTAATTAAAGAAATAATTCATTGAATTACGACGTTTAAAAAAGTGAAGCCATGAACTTTTCTATATTCGCTCCGTAAACGCAGTATAATTAACACAAGTAAATCCCTCCAGAAAGCCCAGCAACCTAACATCATCAAGGAGGCTAATTGTAAGAATTAGCAGGAAATCCGTAAGACCTTCAGGGAATAAAAAGGTTTAATTAACCGTCTGCTAAGCGGATGTTGGTCGGCTGATCAAGGCAGAATCGGATTTAAAGTCCAGCCTATAAGTTTGGTTAGTATGGATGGGCGGGTTGTGAAATCCGGCAAATCTTGGAGCATTCATTCACGTGTGGCAACACGATAGATTTAATTGCGTATAATACGAGTGTGTGACTCTGTAAGAAGGACCCCTGCTTGGCGTCTTTGCTGTGTATGTATGTGCGTGTGGGAAAGGAGCAGAGTTGGTCGCAGATTGTGGTGGCCTATGGCAGTTCATTTTAGGAAATATCGACTCTCTTTAGCTCCGTCGAAGCTTAGTAGGCTCATCCATCGGTTGGTCGCCGCTGCTAGCCTAAATTGCCTTCACTTTGACTTTTCATTTAAGAAGGAATTAATCCCAGCGACTTTGATTTGAGCACTAAGTCTCCATTAACACTGACAGCTAAATTGATATAAAGTACGCTGTCATAATTTTTTAAGGATTAACGTCTATGAGTTCTGCCAAGTCAACGCCAGGGCCGTGCGACCTCCGGGGCTACATATTTCCATCCACAACCGCTATATTTACACTCACAACTTGAACATTATCGCTCATACTATATCCTCAAAATTTTTATATCCTTTTTATATATTTCCTGTATAGAGATTTTCCTCTAGAATCATACAAAAGTATCTATATATGCTTCTAAAGTATAGAGTAGATGATTCTAAAGTATATAGCCTGGAAATTATATAAAAATATCTCTTAATACTCCTCACGTAATCACTTACCTATATGGCTTACTTATACTATTTACAGGGGGAAATAATATCTTCACCAGAAGAAATCTTCCCTTTGGCAAGTAATAACGTATCCACAACATTACATTTTATATTTATAAATACATTTTTTATATTTATATACATATTTAGGCACCTAATATTCAATTATGTACAACATTATCAACAATTATCCCGCACGTTCTCTAACTTCCTCAACGCCACTGAAGTCTCGTTAAGATTTTAGAAATATAGCTTTTATGTATTTAAAGGGATGGACAGAAAAAAAATTAAGAGGGAGAGAGAGAGAGAGAAAAAAAAAAGAAAAAGAAGGAAAAGGCACGCGGCAGAGAATTAATACCGTACAAACAAATGGACATTCCCGTCCATTTCATCTCCTGCCTGTATACATATGTACGGCTCACTTGTATATCTCTACTTGAGAGTACAATTTACCAATTAAGAACTTAAGCACAGGAGAAATGCCTCTACTCATTAGTCATTTTCCTGTGGGTAAAAGCCCCCCACCGATATCCTACGATCCACAGAGATAGCTTTTGATTAAAAACTGCCCGTCTGGGCTAAAGCAAACATGGAGGAGGCAGGGTAACAATAAGAAGGCATCACTGGAAGGCAACTAAATAACGTTAAATAAATGGCCATTCTGACCACTACATTTTAATACTGGTAGTTCTCTCCGCGCTACATGTTGACTGCAGCCAAGGGTCGCTTGTCATGAGAAATCCCAGGTTGTGTATCATTTACCGTGTGGATAGAATTTGTTTTATTTGGGTTTTCATTTTTTTTTAATTGTTAGTGAGTTTTGTACCTTCGTAAAACAATGAGTTTAATGTGGAAATCAATACAACATTTAACAGAACAAATATTTATTTCATATTAAATATTTTAAAATATTAAAAAAGTACAGATTTCACTGACTATAAAAATGTAAAGAAAATTTAAAAATACAGATTTTTTAAATTAACAAATATTTTAAACAACTAAACAAATTTGATAAAATATGTAGAAAATTAAAATAAATGAGTACAGAAATTGGTACACAAAATATTGGAGTAGTATAGTAAAAATAAAAATGTAGAATTTTTCAGAGAGGATATAAAAGTGAAAAAATCTAAAGTGCTGAAGAGAATGCGAGCGTGCGAAGCATGGGGTACTTACACTTAAAAAACGTAGGATAATTGAATGAATCCATCTGCCGTATACTAGTCCTGCGAGGCTGAACATAAACGGTGGGACTGCCTTGCATTGGTTTAGCATTAAAGTTGATGAGAAATAATAGGAAATGATGTTATTATTTAAAAGCGTACATTTCCATAGCCCTGATGACTACACACGTACCTTGCCTTCATTGCCGTTGTTTATATGAGAAAATAAATAAAATAAGAGTCAGCGAGCCGCGATGAGGTTCTCAAATAGAGATAAGCGAGAGAGGAACAGAGCGTTTTAATTCGGCACAAAAGGATATAAAGAGGTTAACATTTTCATGGAAAAACTAATTTTAAAATATTTTCCCGGCACACGTTAAATAATAAATGCTGTGTATGAGAGCGGGTCTTAAATAATAAGTTTTTAGCCGTCCCCATACTTGTACATATACGTACATATATTACATAGAGAGATAGTATTGTAAGCATAAACGGAATTTAATTCCGCTGTCGACCTACATGACTAACGATAAGTACGTGTAGGGAAATTTCATGTAATACAGTTTATTATACAGTTTAACATTAGACATAGATTTCTCATACAGTTTCCTCACATTTAATATAATTCACATTTGAAATATAATTTCAATATAGAAATCCCATATAAAATATAATTCAGACCAGCAATTTACATACGAAACCCCGTTTAAATGTAGAAATCCCATACAAACTACAATTTATCCGAGGCTTTCATACGGAAAAGTATTTCTCTTGCAGAGCCACAGGAATAAATGGGGAATCCAGCAAATTATTTCTTTATCAAGTTTGCATGCAAGCTTATATCTATATTTCCTCTGTATGGACGAAAAGTCCTTTCCCACATTATTTTATAAACAAACACATTACAAGCTTTTAACGAAATTGTTCAGCTGGACTCCCAGTCTCTCTCTCTCTCTCTCGCTGTGTCTCTACGTAATTATGCATGTGTCTACGCTGTTAGGAGAGCGTTGTCTGTGGAATTAAATGCATATGAAATTCTATGTATATACAAGCTTAAGCAATGGAGAGAAAAAGAGAGACAAAATTTTAATAACAAAATCAACTCGTTTTGCATGTGGCCAAAACAAGGAGGTTCTTTTGTAAACACGCCGGCCAGTAGGTTCCTACGTCTCAATGTATTTTACATACGTGAAAAATCCAGTGTATTTAATACGGCAATGATTTCCATATGTACAGCGAATTTCCTATGAGAAATCCTGCGTTATAGTATACAGCAATGAATTTCATATGCAGGAGGAATTTCAAAGGGAAAATCCTATTTTATATGGCGATATATTTGATATGAGAAATCCCATGTATTTTATATGGCGATATATTTCATATATGAGAAATCCCATGTATTTTATATGCAAAGCCTAATAATAATATTACCAGGAAATTCACATGCAAACTTGTATATCGTTAATAGCAGCTTGAAAAGAATATCAAATTAACGGACATCATGAGTTGTTTTTGATGATTTAAATAAACAAGTACTAGTGGTCCCACCATCTTGTACATATCCCTTCCCTTCTCTATAGTTTCTTTCCGCAACTTAAACAAACCAATAATTGGACATTAAAATGTAATTTCTTTTGCCGAGTTTTAAATAACGACCAGCCGGGTCGTCGTCGTCGTCAGCCATGGAAATAATTGTGTAGTCATACATTACTTCATCAATAATTCATCCCCGCCAGCCCTCCGCCACGTAAGGAACGTGGGACTTTCTTTGCCCAGAACCAATTTTTACCCTTAAAAATCTCATTGTTTAATAGTTCTGGGCATGCATTAGGGACAGCAAAACTCATTTAAATACTACGTTCAAACCAGGACCAATCGCCTTAGAGGAGGGGAAGTCCGGATTTGCAATTACATGTACTATACTTCCTATATTTGTCATGCTCTTTCTCTCATATTTGTAATGCTCCAATTCATGTACATTTTCACATATTAATATATTATATAGATACTACCACTCCTAAAAACAAGAGGTTGAACAACTGCCTAAAAGTAAATACCCAACTTCTTACTTATTATTGATGTACTTAAAACATTTCCAAATTGCGACGATTCATTTAATGCCGTTGTAATAATATTGTAATGTAACGTATTATTGTTGACTACAGTAATTGCGATTGTATCAACAACTCCTCTGGAACTACATAATTATTTGTATTTCCATATCCACAAGCTGAAATTATAAACTTTGTTTTTTAACATTTGTTTATAGCATTAATGTCCATTAGTTATCTTCATAGCATTAACATTTCTCTAATGATTTAATTCGATTTATTGCCATTTACATTTTATATCAATTTCCAGTATTACATTTTTTGTAAATACAAGTCAACTTTGTATTATCAACTTTTTGTAATTTATTGTAAACAATAATGTTACTAATTTAACAAAAAGAAGGTGGAATTAATATGGAAATAAATGGAATCGCATTAAAGTTATGAAGGAAGAATCAATTAAGTTCTAGGAAACGAATTATTTGAGCTTGAAAAAATAATTTATTTAAGAGCATAATTATTTAAGTTGTAAAAAAGAATTAATTTAATTTATGAAAAATGAATTATCTGAGTTGTGAAAAGCAAGAAACAACAAGCCAGAGTCCGTCTTTAAGGATATCCATTAATTATTTGCTTTGGAATTTTTCTGTTAAACACTCAGGTGAAGCTATAGGCTTACAAAGATGAATCACACAATATATGGATAGCATATGTACGTGAACGTAATTATAAGGAATATAATGTTTAGTTTACTTATAAAGAATGTTACTTTTATAAGAAGGTTGGATGGTGGAGATGGAAGGGAAATACAGAGGACCCAACGATGAAAGCAGGCTGCTGAGAGCCCAACAATATTTTCCTTTGTAAAGTTTACGATTTATAAAGGAGTCATAATTTCATAAGAAATTTGATGGTTACGTGGAAGTGACACGCGCCAGCCAGACTTTTAACTCATATTATGCAGAATTCCTGCTACCAAGATACCTGCCGTGATCTCAAGGGGGTCGATGTCACTAGTATATTAGGCCCAGCATTAGCAAAGTTATGTGGGGAAGACGGAGCACTCTCACTTTATTCAAAACTATGCCTATCATTTTTGTTTCCGACCAACTCTCTGCCTACAAATCAACCCTGCCATCCAATCAACTTTTTGTCCGACCACAATTATCATTTTTCTCCTTGTTGTTGACTCTCTCAAGCTTTTATTTCATTATTTCCAGCTGCATCTCCTCATCAAAGGAATCAAAGCCTCCCTTTAATGCCTTTTGAGCTTACATGTAGTAAATGATTTCTATTAAATAAATCCTCAATTAACAACGAGTCAAATTATTCTACGGAAAAGGATACTCGAGCCAAATTACTCCTGAATTAAACGCTACTTGAATACAATTATTCCTAAAGATACTTGAATTTATTCCGGAATTACAGGAATTACTTGGTCAATTATACAGACGATTGGGCTTTCTTGCTGCCGCTTTTATTTAATTAATGCTACTTGCAGTTAATGTAAATTATTGCTTTGTTTGTTGTTGGCGCGCTCCCGAATTTGCTTTTTTAATTGTGTGGTAAACGCTTTCTGAATAAAAATGACTCAAAATTCAATCAAAAGACAAATGAGACTCGCTTTTTCAAACATTAAAAAAATTCAACTATATACACATAATCCATTTAAATTTTGAATTCAATTGAAATTTCAAATTAAATTAATTTTTTTGGAATTAAACTGAATTTTTTAATTAAATTAGTTTTTGGAGAATTGTACTTAATTTTTCAATACTTTTTAATTGAATTGTCCTAAATGTTTAAATTAAATTAGTTTTTAAATCTTTGTATGGAATTGAATTCCTAAATTTAATTTTAATTACTTTTTTAATTGAATTTAAATTTATTTTATTGTGAATTTTTATTTCATAATATATATATTTCCATATAAAATGTACAAAAAAATCAATAAAAATAAATCTCACAAATGGCAGCAGACAGAACCTGAAGCCGGGCTAAAGAGAAATAAAAATTGACGACGACAAGAGAAAGAAGATGAAGGTGAGTATTTCAGTAGTCAAATCAGAAAGGAATTTTAAAGTGTGGCAAGTGTGGAGAAACGATTGAGAATGGGTTCAAGTGGTGTTTCCAATACAGTTTCAATGGTAATGTGATACACGGTGTTATAAGCGGAGAGGTAACATTCCAGCGCTCCATGCTTCAGGACTTTGAAGGAATGCTGAAAGTGATAGAATATTTTCTCTCTCTCTCTTATATATATTTATTACCTTCGTATCATCTCCGTCAGCGAGGAGGACGAATGGTTATAACAAAGGAGAAATACCATTAGACTTGACATAATGGCATTCACCTTTAAAGTTTTTACCTTTTTAAGTGATCATTGGATTTCTATACCTTGTTAAAATCTCATGTTAACTACTTTGTCGAACATACTAACTAGTTAACTTAGTACATAACAAGTTTACGTGGTAATAAAAGCTGAGATGATAATAATAGCCGGATTGATTTCCACAAATTCATAATAACAAGCCCGCATTATAAAAATAATGCCTTATAAATACCACTCGGATTTATTACCTCCCTTTCAAAATCACCATACTAGACATTTGTTAAGAAAAGAACGCTCGGTCTTCTTGGTATTTTAAAATATCATTCCAAAAGAAGCCTCTCATCGTCAACATAGTCAATCCTTTATTCCCGTCTACTCACCGAAAGACTGAAATTTCAGGTTACTCCGGGGATCTGCCGGAATGAATTGCTCCGTCGGAATTAAAATAGGCGCTATGCACTGTAATATTAGTATTATAATTAAGTTTATACAAAACAAATAGCATGTTAATACATACATAGGATATGTGCATAGCCAAATAACAAAATATAGCTAAATTCAAAGGTAAACGTATTTGTGTATCTACGTATTTATATTTATATTTAAGTTGAGGAAATATCCACATAAATACATACAGAGTATGCAAATTTTCTAGAAAAGCAAAAGTGCATGTATAACAACTATAGAAATTACATAAAAAAGCATGGTTTAACTATAAATAAGAGAGTATAGAAAGTGCGTAGTATAACAGGTATGTAAAGAGCTTGAAAACACACAGTTTAGGAAAAGCAAAAAAAGAGATGGAAAGGCAAATTTTCAGTATATCAAGTATATAAGTTTCATAGAAAAAGTATAGTTTAAGTATATCAAGTATACTATATATACAAGTACTATACAAGTATATATACTATACAAGTATATCAAATATACATATAAGTTTCATAGAAAAAGTATAGTTTAAGTATATCAAGTATATAAGTTTCATAGAAAAAGCATGTTTTAAGTATATCAAGTATATAAGTTTAATAGAAAAAGCATATTTTAAGTATATCAAGTATATAAGTTTCATAAAAAAGGCATAGTTTAAGTATATCAAGTATATAAGTTTCATATAAAAAGCATGTTTTAAGTATATCAAGTATATAAGTTTAATAGAAAAAGCATAGTTTAAGTATATCAAGTATATAAGTTTCATAGAAAAAGCATGGTTGAAGTTTTACCAGTATCGGAATTGCATATAAAAATAATAGCAATTTTATACGGATTTTAAGTAATGGACAGTAATACGAGAACCCATATAGAGCCTGTCTATAAAAATGCATATAAATCTGAGCTGCTGTATATAGAAAGTCTAGGGCTGGTGATGAAAACCGAAATTCATGGTCCGAATAATTGCGGGAGTTTTAATGTAGCCTGCTAGTGCTGTTGTATAGAGCGGAGCAAACAGTGTTAGTTGACATTTTAAAAATGATCCTGAGAGTCCGGCTCGTTTCTCATGATGACATACCCTAGGGTGCACCTTGTTCTAAAGTGAGGCACGGCCAGCATATCATGACTGTCTGGGAGACCCGTACACTACATTTTATACAAATGAATGTCGCCAGTGTCGTCGTCATCATTCATATTCTCTGATGATGGCAGGGATGTTTGTATGTGAGTGTGGCGGCTGATAGTAATAAGACAAAAGAATAAAAGGAAATCTGCCACGAAGTTCAACCTTGTCATCGTTCCGTCTCCCAAGGAAAAAACTAGAATGAACAATTACGCCCGGAATCAACTATAGGGTTATCATGGCCTCCGTGCATTTATCTCAACATTATTTAAACCTTCCCTGATCATCCCATCTTGTATGAATACTCGGCTGAATACATATATACTATTGCTATATATAATTCATTTTCAGCATATCATTTCAGTATATCATAATACAATTTTAAAATTCAGAATTAAATCCCACATGTACATGCTAGTCAACATATGATTCCAAGCTGTCAATTCTTCTAGGAACTTACATGACACCACTGCAGTGAATAGTTAACGACCGCAATGAACGTATGTATTCAATTATTATTAACTACAAACCTGCATCGTACATAACTCACAGTGCTATATACACATGACAAAATGTCATATGAAAGGGTGAAATGCATGTTTAACATCCATAAACAATGTAACCCGTAATCGAGTTATTCCCTGCAATCATTACCAAAGACACTTGTCTACCTTCAATGGTCATGGATCCTCAATGAGTTCTGATAATCAATGAGCTTTGATTTGTTTAGTGAGTTTATACATATATCTTCAACACATGAGTATCGATATACTTGGTTCGAGTTTTTATATTTGTTGTGTAAGTTTTTAAATGTTTGTATAAATATGTTAAGTATAGGTATCATTACTAGTATAGGTTTTGATCCCAGTATGAGTTTCAATATATTTAGTATGAGTTTTGATGTATTCAGCATCAGTTTCGGTATGTTTAGTAAGCTTGAATTTTTAGTAAGCTCGACTTGTGGAATGTTGAGAGCTCATCGGTCAGATGAACAACTGAAACAAGCTCAAGGTTCTGTGATGATATTTATGGGGCGAAATTGGGGATGCTTCATCATCCCGCCTATATTCATCATACATGGGAAATGAATATGAGCGAATGAAGACAGGGAAAAGAAAGGAGAAGGGAGAAACAAAATAAAAATTTGCTTCACATCAAGGGCCCTTGTCTTTCCTTCCCTATGCATTTCCACGCATTAAATGCTCTTCAATATGGGAACTCATTTACGTCAATATGTATTTCAAGTCCTTAGCATGCATTTTTATTTCTCTAGCAGTCCATACATGTATTTCTATCTATTTAGTATGTATTTATATCATTTTAACCTGTGTTCGTATCTCTGTAGCTTGTATTCTATCTCGTTACAATGCATTTCTATCTGTTTAGCACGGATTTCTATGTGGAAATGAGCCAGCAAGTAGGTTCGGAGTTAGTTATCCGCACGTCAATGAGACTGACGAGAAGAAGCGGCAATGGATGAGAGAAGTACAATACTTGTTTTGAGATTTGTTAAGTAAAATAAAAATGACAGACAAAGTCTGAGCAGACGGTTTAAAAACCGGTTTCTTCTTGTTCCCTCTTCATGTCCTATCACTGAATTCCAAAAGAAATTTAAATCTTCTATTGATTTCAATGCAAGAAATGAGCTCTGGAGTTGTTACTTTATATACAACAACTTTTATTGTAATATTGTGAGCCCTTTGGCTTCATCCATCCAGCAGCACCATCATCCTTTACTGCATGGAAACACCCTTCCATTTCCCTTTAATTTATATTTGAATTTTTACAACTACACCGACGTTTTATGTATCAGGAATTTAAAAATCCCTTTGTTTCTTCCATTATATGCTTGTCTCATCCTGGAAAATTTTACAAGCCAGGCTTTATACCCTACAACTTTCAATTTGCTCGCAATTAAATGCTTACAGCAGCTGGTTTCTTGATCCTGTAGATTTTCCATTGTTTATATGACAAACTTTAATCCCATGCACTTTTAAGCATTTACAATTTTTACACGTTCAAAAATCTCCGAATTTTATGAATGCCAAGATGAATTGCAATTCATCCTCGACACATTTTTAATTTTCAGTGTACCAGTTTTGCGCTTTCCTGCGTGAGATGACATGAAGAAACTATTGAAGCCTTTGAAGTATTGAAGCCTGTGCAATTGTTGAAGCCTGTGCAACTATTGAGGCTTATGGAGCTATTGAAGCTATGACACTTTTGAGACTGTAAAACTATTGAAGCCAGGAAGCTATTGAAGCTTGAGAAAATATCACGAGAGTTCATGGGAATTGTCTCTGAAAACATCAACTCTTCTGACACAACTCCGCGATTCTAATCACATTTTTTATTTTCTTATTATTGAAGACGAGTACATGACTTGCTAAATCTACTGATGAGTTATTTCTAATGAATGAAATTAATAATGAACCTGCTCATCTGCTTTGCCTTGGAATATTAAAATACATTTATTGAAAAATGTAATAAAAGACGGTCGCTGTCATACGAAAGTCCATTTTGCATCCCAGAGCCGATATAGCATTTTTGCCTTTTCCTCCTACGGGAAAATAGAATCTGAATTAATGAGAATATACAACTTCAAATCTGGAGCGTTTGGGTTTTGTGTCTGTAATTCCAATAGTAAATCAGGCTGTTGTTGTTCAGATACTCCAACGGTCGTTTTATACGCGATATTTTTAATTTATATTTTTAATGAACCACAATTATGTTGATAAAGTATTGTACAGATATTATTCAATAGAACCGCACGTTTCACCACCAGCAATGAATTTTCTACATTAGCAATGCATAAATTTCTATATTGAATACAGAATCTCTATATTAAAGTAAGTGAATTTCTACTAATAAATCAATATGAAAGTTTCTATATAGCAAAATTTGTGTATTCTGGTATTTGTAACGTATAAATTTCTATACAAAACATCGAGTCTGTAAGAAAAATCCCCCCATTAAAAACGTAGAACCAGCATATTAGAAGGGAAGATTTGTACAGAAGATGTGCTGCTATTAGTGCGATAGACTGTGCTATTAGCATGGCAGGGCACCAAATCCGAAGACAAGTCATATAGGAAATGTTATTCGTTTAAGAGATGTGAGCCAGATTAAAAGGGCTCTAACAAAGATAAGAAGGTTCAGTGAGGAGTGAAATTCATGGTGAGAAGAGAAGTGCTGAGAATGAAATGCGTGCTAGGAAAAATATGAAATGAAAGCGCTCATGTCATTTGACTAATTTCAGCATATCACAAATGAAAAATAGGGTGCATCCGACAGGCAATCAAGAATAGTCTAATAGCGTAGAATCTACATGCCCAGCTTATAGCAGCGACAATATCGGCTCTCCGTAGTCTCTTCCTTATAACTGCAGTGAAGCTTCTTCTCATCTTATTACCACTGTAGTCCCCATGTCCATAACGTTACAACATTCTTGCGGAATCGAGAGCACTGTGAGTGAGACAAGCTTATGCCATTGATATAAGGATCTTCACATTAGCGGGATATAGAATAAAAACACTTATAGAAGTCAGAAACACACGCAAAATTGTATTGAACATAAAAAATGTGAAGAAAAATATACACATAACATGTAAGAATCTCATAAAGCACATACAAAATATATTTATAGGAACACAATATTTACATGATTTTACAAAATACATTCAAAATGTATAGAAACATTACATAAAATACTACGTTAAAAATCATATAAACGCATATAAAATATACACAAAAATCATACACAAATATCTGTAAAATTTTTGCAAAAATGATGTAAAATTTATATGCACACAAATAGATAGAAAAATAATAAAAAATCAAGGGAAACCTCATGTAAGCGGCATATAAAGTGATAACACATGCAAAACAAGAGCAAAATATTTATGACAAGAATCCTTATAAAGCACTCGTCTAGATATAATTGCAGCCGCCTGTTTAGCATACGACTGCAGAGATAGCTCCCAGAAATGCATGTAGGCTGGAAATGAATGACTTAAGAAATTATAGAAAGAAGGAGCCATACAACTCAAACACCATGGCTTAGTTCCCAACCAGCCAACTCGAATTACTTTTAATGACACATGAAATCGAGCATTTAAATAAATGAGTTTAGAATGTCTTCGCCCATCCTCAACTCAATTATCTCGGGGGGAATTACAGTTGCCAAGCTAACATGCCAAAAGAGTCCTTGCCATTTCAACAATATTGTTATACACAAGTGGGCTTATATACCCTGTTAATACATAGAAAACTCATAATATATAGGAACTCACCTATAATCAAGTATTCCCTTTGCACTCATCATACCTTCCACTGCTGGTGAACGCCAGCTAGAAAGTTAGAAATGTCATTACTTAAAGCTAAAACCCATCTCATTTGTATCTGAAACACCGATTTTCAGCTTCGGCTTTAAATGCTTCCACTTATTTAGATCCCTAAATGCACATGTTCGAATTTTCAAACTTGACTCCATAGTAATTACATATTATATACTCTGCCATTTTGCTCATTACAAGACTCTCAGGCATTACTCTCTGCAAATTAGGCTCAACTTTTCTGTACACTGCAAATGGCTCGGGTTGCGCTTGCACCGAGACAGAAGCGGGAAGTGTGTCTGGAAAAGCTATTTAGGAGCTTCTCTCGAGGGCTTAATGCTCATCAGGCGACAACTTTTAAAGCAGAGCAACTTATTCCCAAGCTATCAGCATAGCTTTACAGTAATATATTAAGTATCTGTAATTGCTTCGGGCGTTACTGGAGTGTAAAGGTTAAATTCTTATTTTACTATTTTTGTGACAGCGGATTTTCCCTTTTGGTTAGATATGTATGTAGATACATGCATACTGTAGATTCTGATTTAGATTCTGGGGAGTTCTTATTCGAAAAGTTACAATTAAATGACAATTTATTTAAGGGTTGTCCATTCATTTTTATTTTGTTATGTTATGTTTACCGTGGTTTATAGAACTATAAACCACTTTACATTTTAAATTATTAATTTCTTTTAAAATTCTTAAAAAAAAGATATTTTAAATTTTCCGAAATAGAAATGTATCTCATCTAATGTAATAAGTATTTAGAACTCTTAGAAATAAACTTACAACTGCATTTAAAGTCTATCAAATCAATATTAAAATTTGCAGGAGCATTGTAAAAAGCTAATTAAAATTCTTTTTATTTCACACATTATTTTCCAACATTTAACAAATTCATGGCTATGTTAGTGCATTAGTTCTACGAAGAAGGATTTGTAAGTAAAAGAAAGTCCAAATGTCTATAGCATTCACGCCACTTACGATTAGTTAAGGCTGAGAGACTGTATAAGAAAATGATGAGTGCATGGCACGTGCCCCTTGAGCTCAAATGAAAGGATATAGTTTCTTCTCCTCATCCTCTCCTCTATGCTTGCTTGATTATGTAAATGATGGGAATTGTACAACAAGAGGAGTTACTCAAAGAACTCTGTATGTAAATCAACCCGTTTCAGCCCCTATACACTAGACCTTTTATTATGCTTTGCTGACTCTCCTGCTCTTAATTTCTTCCTTTACGGGAGCTACACATACTGCTTTTCTAATTTCAGTTTACAGATACGCACGTTTGTAATTTCTACGGCTCAAGCCTTGTCATAGTGTATGTAATGTTTTTCTCACACATTGATTTCTGCATATCTAGCATATAGTAATTTGATTTCAAAATATTGTGTTTCCATCTGAATCAGCATTCGAATAATTTTTGTATGGAAAAAGTATTTTATGCATCTAAAAATCATGTAATTTTAATTAAAATTTTTTTATTACAAACATCTATAAATCATCTGATTTATATTAAAAAATTGCTTTTTATGCATATAAAATCATACAAAAATCATACAAAATATACAAGAGCTAGACTTTCCGTATCTAAAGAAATGCACTAATTTTGAGGGTAACTTTTGCATATAAACTTGATATATTTTTGTATAAAAAACAGCAACTCCCATGTATATGTGAATTCTGTACAGAAAAGCATTAAAGGCATATGCACAGGTGATATTGAAAGTGTAAAAGTGAGTAGTTTCATCAAGCAGACAGACTGAGAAGAAGAACCGAAAGGAACAAGAGATGAACAAAGACAAAAAAATCCGGCCTTTGTAGGAACAAAAGTCTGGTGAAGATAAAGAGAGAGAGCGAGAGATAGAGAGACTATATGCAAATGCACCATTGCACAGCGAAAAGATTAATTTCCCTGGGATAAGTAACCATGTTGGATTTGCTCAGAGCACACGCGGCTAATAACTGACTGAGCTGTATCACCTCGCCTATTAGTCTTCCTTCCCTTTAACATTTGACACAGACAATGCCCGTATGAGCAGCCACGTAATTACGCAAGATGTTCTCCGGGAATAAAAACCTATAAGTATGTACAATTTTCTCTTATATAAAGTCTAACGTTTTATTTCTCGTGCATTTAAAGTCTTTCGTTAAAAATTTTCATAGCCAGTCTCCCCTTATAAAGATTCACATGTACACACTTTCCTAGATATAAAATCTCGTGCAATGCTTCTTGGTCCACGAAAAGAATTGTTGGCTTATAAGAAAAGGAGCAAAGCCAGGCTCTCATTATTATTCAAGGAGAGGGAGATCGGAGACAGTTGACAAAAAAGGAATTAACAAAACAGGAGTTAGTAACAGTTTTCCACATTTCATCCCCGCCATTATTATTATGCTAATGAGCCATCGACGTGAATCAAGCGACTCTCCTTTCTGTTTTTAGACATGCTTTTTAGACACATATCTCCACATTTTCTAAAGCTCTGACCTTCTGGCTCATCTTGTTTAAGTTCATGAACGGGTGTTTCCTCCTTGTTTGATTTCTACTAAATTCAAATAATCTTTCTTGTATTTTCAAACCTTTTATTTAATTTTTTTCCTATATGTGTTTCTTTTTTCTTCGTCTTATTCTCTATATAAGAATTATTTTAAAGAATTATTCTTTAAGGTCGTCGTAATGGATGAATACAGAGTTTTACAAATTTCTAAAGACAGAAATACATTAACACAACTAGTAGTACTTCAGTCTCAATAGTAATTCAAATTTGGATTATCTTTGTCTATGAGGATGAATTGATATGGAGAAAGACACATACAAACACACACACATAGACACACACGAGCTCTTTAAGGTCAGTGCACGTGCCTCTGTTTTCATATCAGCACAATAGCTCTTGTACAAAGAAATCCCGTCACAATGAGCGCACACGTTTCGTCAAGATCCTATTTCTACAGACATTTGTTCCTTTCTTGAATACAATTACCCCTGTGGAATAATTTGCATCTCAATCTTGTTTTCTCTATTAACGTATATCTTCTGGTTTAAATGATGAATTGCAAGTGAGCATCAGGTTTTAATAAGGGAATGAAGCAATGACGGTGTTTGTTAATGCAAATATGTGTTGAAGAGCGCAAATAGCAGTTCAAAAGGATTTGCAATATAAGAGGTTAAAAAACAACAAATTATTGAAAAGATATTTCTGTCCCGTGAGATAGTACGCAAAATACATATCAAGCATGCAAATATTCTAGACAGACATAAATACAAAATGCATAATACAAATTTGAAAAAACATTTTACAACATTTGAAAAATAAAGTGACGTCAACATAAATTGATATTATAAATTAAAATAATATTTCCAAAAGTACAAAAATGCATACAAATACACGACATACAAATGAGGTGCTTAAACAGCTGTAGACTACAAACAGGAGGCTGTCAAATTGTAGTATAAGAAAAGCAGCAAAGAAGGTAAACCCCTGACCGCAGGACCAGCGGAAGAGAGAAACACTATTCGCTGGAGTGACAGCGTGAAGGCAATTCAGAAATTGTGAGCTAAAAAGTGTGTGTGTAAGACTTGAAGCATGGAAATGAGTATTGGAAAGTTGAAAGACTGCTGGACAGTGGTTATAAAGACTATGCTGGTTCTACAGTGGATTTTTGTTGAAAACTATGTACACAAAGCTTTCCCAGTAGGTATATGCTTCCTACTCCATCGATTTTTTTCCTCGAAAAAATTCTTACTTTCTCGGCTATTCTTTTGCATCTCTTCATGAGTTTTTAGAGTCGTCCACTCTCCTTCATACATTTCTCCCCATCCGTCCTCCGTAATTTTAAGCTCCTGCACATAAGAGGAACGTGGAGGCAAGCATGCATGCAAGTGTGTTCAGCTGGAAGGTGGACGAGAGATGAAGAAAGCAGGAAAGCCTAGACTCCGTATATTCCAAGTATGCATGGTACTTGTGAGGCTACAAGAAGAAGAAGAAGAAGAAGGAGGAGGAGAAGAAGACCAGGGAAAATATCATCAAAAGAACATCATCGTGGAATTACGCATTCATTTCCGTACGGACGCCTAGAAAGTCCACTCATGCGATAATGTGTCTCTGTCAGACGGGTGGAAGACCGGCGGACAGCCGCCCTCGATTTGGTTACTCCGTCTGTCCTTTCCTCCGAGCTCTAATCGCTCCTTCGTACATATAGTAGTCATATATATTCATAAAGGAGTCTACAATCTACAACAATGTACTTTTTTTCTTTCTCTCCCTCTTCATATCTTTAACAAGTTCTACTTTAAAATCTTCCTCCTCCGCTCCGAAGAAGAGAATCCACACTCTTTACCGGGAGGACTCCGCATGTAAATGCGGGATGAGTAACCTCCGTGAATTTACTTCGTTTATTTATTTTTCTACATGATGTACATACCATGCTATGGTATATCAGGCTATATATAGATACTATCTACACTTTCTATACTCTACATACATACCTATATACATACACCCTAAAGTATTAACTATGCTTTATGGTACCAGGTCCTATACTATGCTACAGTATGTACATATTAAGCTACCATACAATACTCCTATGTTAGTGTAAGTACTATGCGGTATACTACACCATATACTTGCATGTATGTACATATGTATACAATATATACTTTATTACGCTCTAGATGCATGTGGAAATAGCATCGGGAAAATAATAGCAAGCGAAGCTAAAAACCAAGTATGTATATACAATGTAAATATACGGGAATACCTAGCGGACAAACATTTCTGGGTATGTTTTCTTGCTTTTCACTCACTTCATCATCATAGCATTTGCATTAAGTAAAGGAAGCCGGAGAAAAGATCTGCATGGAGACAATGTTCTTCTCTGACGCCATTTACCACATATTTGCCGGATGTCATCATTTTCGAAATCCGCTGCTTCGGTGACGTCTACATTTTTGTACTTTGTGCCTCCTTATTCCTCGTCCTGCACGCCTTTATCTTCGTCTCCTCTATCCTTTCCTCTTCTTCTTACAGAATTTCTCTGGACGCACTTAAATTTTATTATGGTTCCTCTCTCTCTCCCTCTGCGCTTCTTTCTTATAAAATCTAAACTTGTTTTTCTCTCTCCTCGCCGGTCATAACTCTTACGATGCTATGAATTTTCCTGTGTCTTGTCACTTGTCCTTATTTTTATGTCTTACTGTCGCACACACAGCGAAGATATCATAAACACATTACATATTCAGCTTTTTCACTTTCACTGGACCACCGAGATTTCAAGATATACAGATTTTGCTAATTTTCCTTCAAGACTTCAGCTCTTGCAAGATTCCACGAACGGTTTGTATGTTTTTCCAAATTGTTATACAATTTTCCAAACTATTTTACAGTTCGTTATATAAAATTCGTATTTAAAACATAAGCTGGTTAATTTTGTGTTTTATTCTACAAAATTTAAGCTCATACCTTTAAATCGTTATATAACGGTTCCTAAAGACATTCAATTTAAAAATAACTCACAAGCAGTCCCAAAAATAAAAATACTTATGAAGTTCTGGTTTATATTCGAATCTCGGTTGCATCCCTGAGTGAACTTGGTCATTAGTCATTGAAATTCAAGACTTGACGAGGAATGTAACTACTGAGCGGTTGTACCGGCAATGATAAATAGTGCTTGTCAATCGATCCAAACGTACCAATTTTATGCTTCTAAAAAATCTTCATATATCCACTACATTTAAGAAGATTTTAGGGTATAATCTCTATCACGCTTACATATTTCATACATAATTCCAGCATGTATGTGTGCTCTAGAATTAAACCCCATTAAGATTGTATTCCTGAAATCATCTTCAATTATTTTCTAAAATTGTTATATGAAATCATGAAAATACTTAAAGGACTGAAATTGTTAACAAGCGATGCTTGCCTTATGTTCTCTGTGCTTCTCAAGCAATGACACAAACAAACAAAAGCGGAGATGGAGATACGTGGGCAAGCTGTCCGATTAATTTATAAGGATGGACAAGTGTGCAAAGTATGTGAATCTCCTAGCAAGATCTACATGTATAGATGATATGAAGAACAATGTATATGAAGTATGGACGTATGCACACCTACACAAAATATATTTGTTTATCCTTACATGTAAATAAAAAGCGATATGTACGTGAGCAATGAAATAATGAATCCATAAGCCATGCATGGTATTAGTAGTAATGCATGTTGAATGGCGTTATAAGCCGTCAGTTGTATTAAAATTTGGGAGTAATTTACTGCATACGCAAGTGTGTAAAGAATAAGGGAAGTATGAGAAGATCGGTAAGGAAAACCGATTTCCTGGATGAGAGCCAAACTTGAGGATTTCCCACATTGTTTACACATATTGAGGGGTAACAAGATAGAAACACGACTATGTATGAGCATTAGTCTTGACAGGGAGTGAGCCCAATATTTGTATATTATGGAGATAGGTGATGGCTCAGTGTATACTCATCATGACGGCAGAGTAAACCACTCTAGTGCATAATCCGGACGTGCAGATGTACGCCGCGTTGAATTTCGGATAAGAAGATTGTTTGTAAGTGTATGAGTGAGCGTGTATATGAAAAGAGAGACTGTAAACCAGAAAGAGACTTCGAAAGAGAGAGAGAGAGAGACTTAGAAATAGAGAGAGAGAACGGAGCTGGATGCATAAATTTTTCATAATGTATGAAGCATTAGAGATGAATCGATAAATACAAAGTTGTTCTTCTGTATGGACGAGGGAATTGTCGAAGGACCAAGGATGGGAAGATCATGACAGGAGCTTCATCATCCAGTGTATCTTGCTGAAGCAGAAGGCGTATGAAAAATGGAAGGGAAGAGGAAGCTGGACTTGAAGGCGTTATATGGAGAGTAAGAGCATTATGGAATGGCATCGCAAGAGATGGACCATGTAATATCAACGGCCAGTCTACGCTCTTGTCATCTCGCTATTAGACATGCATACTTCTCCACCAGGCAGACATAACTAAATTCGTATGTAACCTTCCTCAGATCCCTTCTTATGCACGGCCTACTCCTATCACAAATTCTGATGATGATGACGACGACAACGCTTGGCCCTCTTTTCCAAATACTTTCCCCAAAGCTCTGCTAAAGAATTATTATTCTTACAAGCTCAAAATCTATATTTAAAATTTTTCTTCAAATTAATCATGACCAAGTTATATTAATTTAAATCATTATTTCAATTTATTTTAATTCATTCTAATGATTTACTTTAATTTATTTTTAATTTATTTCAATGATTTACTTTAATTTATTTTTAATTTATTTCAATGATTTAAGTTAATTTATTTTTAATTTATTTCAATGATTTAAGTTAATTTATTTTTAATTTATTTCAATGATTTAATTTATTTTTAAATTATGTTAATGATTTACTTGGTATTTTTAATTTACTTAAACGATTTATTTTCATGATTTATTTAAATAATTTTAATTGTATTACAATTTTGCGTAAGGTTTTTTTTAAATTGGCATATGAAACATTTGTGCTCATACACGTAAGGAAAGGATTAAATGCATAACGCAAGTGTTATGCAAAGTAATTACAGAGCATTAAAAAGTGATTGACCGTTAGAATTCAAAACCGTCACTCTGACCATCGCTCATCCAGCTTGACTCCGCAGTTCATTGCTGAATATTGATCGCCTCCGCGAAGCTAAGGTAGGCTTCGGCCGGAATTGAAGTCGCAGACGAGGAGAGAAAGTAAAATGGTAAAATGACATTTTTAATCTACGAACCTACAGATATATCAGTGCCTTCATCCACATCTCA
Source organism: Lipothrix lubbocki (assembly GCA_034696945.1). Taxonomy (NCBI): domain Eukaryota; kingdom Metazoa; phylum Arthropoda; class Collembola; order Symphypleona; family Sminthuridae; genus Lipothrix; species Lipothrix lubbocki. Next base: position 16,327 of record JAQGAK010000009.1, on the reverse strand, counting down.
AGGAGCATTTGATATCCTTTTAAATAGATTCACTCCTCCACTTCGCAAACATTCACAACTCCAGCCCATCAAAAACCGAGAAACCTATAGATGAGATTCCCAAGTGCTTTCCCTCTTCTTCTTCTTCGTCTTTCCTCTCCCTTATTTCCTTACCTTTACTTATGCACTCAGTCAAACAGTCTTCTCAACTATACACACATTGTGTGCAGGTTTCTCGTTTGCAGTTGAGGAAAGCTCATAGGGAACATCTTCCTTGTTTGAATAATATTCCACCGAATTTACGTCCTCACAGAAGCTACACGTTTGACTTTGCACATATGCTGGATGAGAGAGAGAGAATGAAGAGAGAGAGAGAGCAAAATACAGAGAGAGTGAAAAAGAGACCTGAAGACAGAAGGGAAGAAGTATGGAAATGCTTCACTCTGGAAGTCAGTTTATATCTGTGGCGGGTAAAGTGGACGATGCATGCTGGCGTTTTAATATCAATTTCCCTGCTATAGCAAATTTAAGCTTTCATCTCCTTGGCACTGTGCTCGCCTCCACCATCGTCGTCCTCATCGTCTTATGCAGCACTCTTCCTATGTTTGTGGGAAGAAAAGCTATTTCTTTATATATCATCCGACCAGCGTCACCGTCAAATAAGCAAGTTTCGAGTGCTCAGATACGAATGATGGATGGTCTCTCACTCGGGTCCGCTGATATTAATTAAAAGAACGACGAGAATACGAGATGGGATCCTCTTTGACTTATATATCCTCCACATACATTCGGCTTTACTTATCATTAGCCAACATGCATGAGCAGGAGGAACGCAAGGAGCTCCCGACCGCCTTTCATTACGTCCATACCATGCACTCACGGCAGACACCCTCCTTCACACAATCCATTCATGGTCATCGCCAGGAACCGCATGCATCCTCATATGTCCCTTTATTTAACCGACCTGGATTAATCAAATATTAAAAGTACGCTGACTTCCCAGCTCATTTCTCTTACGAGGAATAATATTCTCCGGGAAGATGCTCTCGTCCCTTTTTTGCCGAAATTAATTGATGATATTCTTGTTTGTAATAAAGCTACATCCTCAAGGGCTTCCTTTCGCGCAGAGATGATAAGCAATTTATGGCATCTTTACTAATATGGTCCATATACATAGCAAAAAAAATGAAATTATAAATATATTGCGTACATAATACTATAATAAAAGTAGGATAAAAAAAATTAATAAAAAAGTTAATAAAATAAATGTAAAAAAAAGAAACAAATTAAAAAATTAAAACAAATTAAAATATGCAAATTTAAAAATGCAATCTTCCGTAAAAAAAAACTCCTTTTAAATTTTATGTGTTTAGCACTACTTGACTAACTAATTTCTGTAGGAGTAGAAGCATAGGCGGGAAGAATTTTATTGGTCGGCCATTTAAAAAACAAGTTAGAACATCCTCATTTGTTAAACCAATTAAAACCTTAGGAGAGTATCCTTAGCCTGGCTGGACATAATTGGCGTGATGAGCCCGAGGATGATTACCATTAAATAATGTTCACCAATTTTTTAGCCTAATAAGCCGACATCATAAAAGCCAGGCTATTTAACTGTGCATTACTTAATGTCTAAAATTGGGGAGTTATTACCAGCGATGATGGTAGTAGTGTGTGTATATGTATCAAGCTCAAATGCTCACAGTGTCGAAGGTTATATTATATTAAAGAAATAATGCAGAAGCTTATGCATAATTATACATACATATGGAAGCTAAAAAAACAAGTAGATCACCAGAAACTAAATACACATTGTAATAATGAGGGATGTTGACAGATTCAGTGTAAACCCACAAAAAAGACTGTTTACAGACTACAAGACTAAATTAACTTGTAGGAGGGAGTAGGAAGGCTGATGGAGATTAGAAAAAATGCCGTGTGTGGCCTTAATGAGCCGCATGGTTCTTTCAGAAGTGTAAATGACTATATTATTGTTAATAAAAAGTGTGTAGCTCCGAGGCCTAGTCGCCTCTCTTTACTCTGTTGGTTGTCGTGCAGGCTTTAAGGAAATAAATGCTGACGTATTATTAATTGTGACGGGTCTGAAAGGACGATGAGGGAGTCTTCCCAATGGAAAATAGCAGACTCCAACTGAGGCGTCAATTAAGCACTACAACTGGGAGAACAACGAGAGGGAGAGTAAACAAAGGCAGTGGAATTGATTCTTCTCGCCTGGAAATTACTACCGCACTATAACAACTACACACTGCATATATGCTCCTTAGCTTCAATAAACAGTTACTACTTCGACTCAAGTGTCCGACTCTACGTTCCTCCGCACCAGCCCAGTACACATATAAAAATACACATAAAATATACATATTAAAACACACATAAAAACACGCTTAGGCACACATTACAAGTACAATTCTTAAGCACAACATTAGTAGACACTTGAAATATTGAAATAGCTGGTCACAGAAAATGAACAATATACAGAGAAAATGAATATCTATGCAGTGAAAATAAAATAAAACATGTAGTGAAACCCAATAAGACGTCCAATATACTCAGAAAATGAAGTGTGTAGAAGGAAAATGAACATTTTTTAAGTAGGTGTACGGACGCAAGCACGTAGTTAGCAGATCATCACACCCGCCAAGTGTGTTCCCTTCATTGACACAATAATTAGTGAATAGCCTCAAGTGATGTAACTCTTGTTCTTTTCTGTGTACACGACCAACTCATGGAAAATCAAAGTGATTCCCAGTCCTGACATGCATGCTAATGAGCGCTGGCTTTTTGTTCTTCTCTCATTCATTCTCCTCCAAAGGAGTATGTATACGCGGATTCTATTTACCTACATTGATATACTCCTGCCGTTTCTATAGCTTCATTGTTCAACCTAAACATATAGCTAGTATGTACATAGATCATGCATTGTTCAGGCAACTTATACGAACCTACAAGTTCACTCTTCAAAGCATATATTGGCTGTGTGACTTCACTCTACAAATGTTTTAACTATGCATGTACCTATCTATGTATGAACGATATGTATATACAACTTTTTTTTGAAACGTGGAACTGAAGTGCAGCTCGGAAGAGAAAAGGTATTGTCCATGTGTACAAATGTGCTACAAGGTATGCAATTAAACTTCATTACGCCAGTACTTAAGTATACATGGAGTTGATGCGGAGTGCGAGAAAGACGTTGAGTGATGCAGTGCCAACTTTTAGGCCGATACGTACTTTACAAGGGAAAACAAAGACTTAGAAGTGAGTCAGAGGAGGAGAATCAGATACAAACAATTGTCGACTTGGCTCTGCCCATGGCCAATTTGAACAATACAGATCATCGTTGTTTAATTGGCTTACTCCCTTGTTCTTCTTCTTCCTAATTCTCCTCTCGCTGTTTGTTCTCTGAGCATACTTACTTATTGTCAAAAACAAATATATTCACAATCCAGGGGTAAGAGATAGCAAAACAATCATTCTCTTTGCTTTATATAACTTTTGCATAGTGCAGAGATACAGTGTATACTTACTATACTATGTACATATACATTATTTGCATACCGTACATGGTATAATAACATGTATATAATACATGTAGATACATGCTACTCACATGCAACAGCAGAGTTACAAAGACGAGACTTGTAATAAGTTAGCAAGGCTTGATCTTGACTCATCTAAATTCGTGTGGCTAAAAAACAAACGCATATCCTCACAGCAGCTAGTATGACTAATGTAAATATGCAAGCCCGCAGTCAAACTCGCCTGGAAAAATCGTCTCTTGAAAGGTTACACGGCGTAACATGAAATATACAGAATCTTTGCTTGTACTTGCTGAATCAACTTTTACGACGGCAACTCACTCCTTCCTTTCATCTAATGATCATTAGGTGCTCAACTTGACAATAGGATGTAAAAATCTAATTCGTTAAGTTTCTTTAGTTCAGCCATATGTAGCAGCGATAAAAAACCTTTTGCTTGTTGTTTCCCTTCTCTCCATGCTCTTCCCTCTTCGTATGCCCAAGAAATACATAGACAGTTCATTTACAAACGAGTTTACGAACACAACAGATCCAGCGTCATTACAAGAAATTTCCAGTCAAACGCTAAACAAGGTGTGTGCATGGACAGCTCTGAAGATAACGCAGTTCATGTTCATCCAGAAAAATTGAAAAAAAATCCTTTAGAAAATGTTAGTCTTAAATTGTCGAAAACTGAATTTGAATCCAGAAAAAAATGAGGAAGAAAAGATTTGAGATTTTTATGAGGAAAAATAAGATTTTAGGAGAAGAGAAGGAAATGTCAACCAGGAAAAATCACAGAAATTCTCAATAGCCACTTGTTTAGCAAACTTGTAAAATAATTTTTAAAGAATTGCTCAAGTGGCGAACCGAATGAAAACGAAGGGATTTTAAGGGTCGTATTGAAATAAATGGAACCAAATTTCCCAATGCAAACTCGGACGATAACAGAAAATGGAGAAACAGCCAATATTCCCAGAAAGATCTGGACTGCTAAGTGAAACTTTTAAGAGAAGCCAGTTTTTATTGAAGCCTCTTGACTGTAATGGAAAATAAGGCTGAAATGAAGGACATCGTGCATGAAGTGGACACGGAGGTAGGAAAATCCGTTATGATGAGTCGTGGGGATTTTGTTAAATAATTTATTTATACAATCCCTCCTTCTTCTTTTTCTCCTTATGGCAATCGAGAGAGGAGAAATCATAAATTTCTCGGGTATACATGGTCCAAGAAAGAAAGAAGAGCAAAGAGTTGTGGAAATGCTGTGGAAAATTGAGAACGTGGTGAACCCCACTTAAGAGCCCAATAATATGAAAAATGTCTCATTCAGTTTGCCTCTCATCCGGACCTAAATTGATTCTTCAAGTACCCATGAGGTTGAATGGTTGTTAGAAAACAACTTTCTGCAATTGTCCACCTTCCTCAGTTTAGTCTCTCTCTCTCTCTCTCTAGTTGGCGATTCTCTCTCTCCTGGAAGAAGAGAGACGAAGACTAAACTGAAAATCAAATTTGAGACTTCTGCTTCAATGATTAAAATAATCACTCCATTCCAGCATCTGCAGCTGAGTCTTATTGAATAAACGGTGGAGAGAGGTTGAGGAAACTTGACCATTACGTAGGAAAATCCTATTATAACAACCCGGATTTTCATGACTCCTACACCAAAACCATGGAATGCTTAAAAGTCGAGTCCTTACTTGTATGTTAACTATATTCTTCTATTTTAAGTTTGTATAAAGCTTGTTAGCATATGCATAATGTTAAATATAAGTATATTGTATGTTAAATATATGGTCTATGTTAGCTATATAACCAATGGTCACTATACAGTGTATGTTAGTATTATAGCTATGTATGGATGCTAACTATGTACATGACGAATGTTATGTATATGACGTATGTTAACTTTATGTGCTTTGCTACTAACAGCGTGTACACACACTATAGATTTTTATGCATTTCCTCCGTTCTAAACGACAAGTATTGACAGACATTCATATTAAATGCTCACGAAATTGTAGAAAAAGGCTCTCGTCTCTCATCTGCTTGACTGAGGAAAAGCAAACAAGGTTCTGGAAGAATTCCTACGTATTCGGCACCATCGCTATAGCAATTGAGAATCAAGGTTGGACATCTTAAGAATACGAAAGGCAAGACAATCTTCCTGCTATTGCATAAGAAAAGCATGCTATGTATTGCATATAAAACCTACCATTGCATATGAGCAACCTACTTACAATGCTATAACATCTAATATTGCATTGAAAAAACAGCGTGCAATATTGCGTAAGAAAGCCAAGCTGTATATACAGCATAGGAAAAACGGCCTGGATGTTATAGTATAGAGAACAAGCAATCTTCTCCAAACAAGACGTTTGCTCTGGAATTGAATCTCTCCTCTTTTTTCCAGATTTTTGAGTTACGATGAAGCCATTAAATTGGTTAAAAGCCAGCATTTTTCTTGCAACAACACATGTACAATGAAAGAGTTTACTTTCACCCTGATTTCTACTCAATCTTAACAACTCTGCCCTTCTCATCTCTCGAAAATTGCCATTTATTCCTAATAGGTATCTCTCTGTCAATCGCCATTCAACTGAAATGTTTAGGCTTCACTTAGTAAAGCTTCGTCACGTTATGCTCCAGTCTCTTTCATAAGCCTCCATAAGGATTTGCCGTATATATAAAACCGCTTATAAATGCTGCTGAAAGTGAAGCAAATGTCTCACTTGTACTTAAGCTTCTGGTCGAGAATAAGTAAGAGTTTTCCGAGAGAGAGAAGAGTCTCTGGGAGAAAGAAAAGGCCCATCATGGGTGGTTAGCTTTCTAGTGTCTACATAACGAGTTCAGGGTCCACGCTTAAACACCACGAGTATAGTTTCTCCATAAGAAAAACATTGTAAAAAAATGAGAAATATAGTGTGAAAGTATGAGAAGTACACTGAAAGTATGGAAAATACAAGGAAAGTATTTATATAAAAGTGAGAGAAGTACGGCAAAAAAGTATGCGGATACAAAAATATAGAAAAACTACAGGGCACATAACAGTCCATCGGCGATTGAGCAAGTCATGGGAAAAATACACACATATATATTTATATATACATACCTATAACAACAAGTGCTTGTTTGACGTTAGGGAAATATTTTATAAATGGATTTACATCGGATTTTGGATGCAATGGGCGATAAAATAAATAATAATTGGTTCGATGTGAATCGACAGTTTATGTATGTAGGCTCAGTGGGAATAGATGGGTAAATGGTGATGGTCAGTGGGAAAAACACTTGAGAATGGGTTGACTACCCAATGGATGAACGGGCTTCAGACCATTTTCCACAAGCCAAAGTGTAGGCGAGGCATAATGGGGACGAAAATCTAGAAATAACCATTAGATTTGTCAAAGCACCCATTTTGTCCACTGGAAAGGATGCTATCGTGTACGTGGAAATTCGCATATGTACTCCCCCTTATTACATACAACACATTTACAATCTCACTTACACTTTCGAACGTACAACTCCTTCGCTATATTTACAATCTCACATACACAATCTAACACACACAACCTTCCTTACGAAAATCTAACAGACACGATCAAAATACACAATCTCCTATTGTATTACATACAAAGCTCACTATTACACACACTGTTTCAAGCATTGTACACGCTGGACTTAATAAACCTCCGTATAGATTCCTCCCCATTTTTTTTACAAACGTATGGTCTTTTTGTTGTATCCCAGTCTTTATCTCCTCCAAGGTATCAACCTATTCTTAAGTACTTGTTCAAGAATAGCGAAAGCTTTTCTATGAATGCGTTCTTCATTTTTTAGGCTGGTGCTGGTGAAGCTTTTACTCCTTTACTCTTATGTACAGATTGGATGATCGTCTGTATGTGATCTTATATGTAATTTCTTTATGTATTTAGTTTGTCTTACTTATGTATCGTGAAGCCATTGGCTAAGTTTTGTATAGCAATAAGCTAACTTAAAGGGTTGCAAATGTGTATTTCTTTACACTAAGGCAGAATATGCATGTTTTTTTATTTTTCTTATTAAATTCTTGGATTTTTTTTGTATCTCGTATGATCTTAGTATGTATTTTTTAACATGCAATTTTGTATGCATTCTACATATTTCTATGTACTGCCACATGATTTTTCGTATGCATTTTCATTTCATGTATTTATATAATTTCATATGAATTCCTCATGTATGTTCGAGTGATATTTCTCTTACTTCCGAAATTTTCAGAGCGTCGTCCACAATCCCTTGACTCTCCGTTATGCACGAAGGGAAACAAGTAAAGAGGCGAGAATTATACAGAAGCCAAGTGATAATATTTTGTTGTGCTTTTCTCTTTCCTTCAGTATTTTCTCTTTCAGAATAAGTGAAAGTATATGCCTATGAAACTTCCACAGGGTTAACTATGTGGATGTGGTGGGAAGAGTTAGTCTTTACGAGTTAAAGCCACGAAGTAATGTATGTAAGTATTAAAGTGTGTAAGTTTTCCCTCTCCTCGTCTCTCCTTTCCCACAGTTTAACGAGAACATAGTTTTTCCCTCAGATGTTTTCCGTCTTGGGCCTTATCTGCCCAAAAGATCCCCTTTAAGAGGTCATCCCGGCTGGAAAATTGTGTGGATTAGGTGAAGAAAATGGCATTTTCGGGCCGTCCGACCGAATTTCCATATTTTTCACCAACATTTACAGGGATCAGTGGATCGTCTTAAAATATTTCAAGCACGATTTTCTGGTCAGGATCCCAAACTGTGGATGTCCTTTTTGGTATGTAATACGTACGAAATATGCTCATATATAAGTACATTTTTGTATCTTTGATATATTCTTGCTAGCAACATGGCCGTACATACATTGCTTCCAGTAGTTTTTACAGTGATGTTGTAATGCTTATGTAAGGGATACTCGGCTTTAAGGAGCTACTTCCAGGCTACTGAGAGCCTCGACTCTCTTCCTGTGAGTTAGCGAGAGATCAAATCACAGTCGATACTTAACATCATCACGAATTTCCGATACAAATGCACCCCCATTTTCCTTCCCTCACTCCTTTTACATTCTTCCGACTACCCGGCAAATTCTCGAGAATAATGCCCAGAGTCCTATTACACAAATCCTTCAGACACTCTTGATCACTGCAAACCACAGGATGACAGTTAGTACCCAAGATCTGTCTTCTTTCCTTGTCGATAACTTATTCGCTCCCCTTTTAGCTCTTGTTTAGTTGTTCAGTTTGTTGTTATAGACAGCTCTTCAATTTTGCATCAGATTATCAGCATAATTTTTAAAAAGAAAACTTAAAAAAAAATTACGTCAATATTTTGTAACGTGAAAACTAAAATTATGTTTAGAAAAGAAAATAATTTTTAAATAATTAATTAAATATATATGTAATTACAAATTAAAAACAAAATAATAATAATTACTACTTGATTGAATCGACAGTGAAAGCAAGAACTATAGACCAAACACTAGACAAGGAAACACTAGAAAAGGTTAAAGAAATAGAGACACAATAAGGAAAAGCAGCTTCCTAACAAATATCAATAGGAACTATAATGGTTAAGTAGAGGGAAGTAAGGCAAAGTGAAGGAAAGTATAGTAAAGGATTGCTGGGAGTGGGATAAAAATCTAAAACAGAGCAAGCAAGGAGACTAACGTTAGTTGGAGGAACTTTAGACCTTTTATTATAAGCTTTTTAAGGAAAGAAACTCAATATTTGAGGAGCCTTGAAACATATATCAGAGGAGAGTGCCGTTTATTTTCATTACAGAGTCATGAGTCGAGCTTTATGTCTCTATCTTAGCTTATTTTCCCGCATTTACACCCGGCCTCCCCGTTATAAACTTTAAAATTTCCTCGGTCATATATCTGATCTTAAATTATTTTATATCTTTGGCTCTTGTCGTTTTTGCATCTCCCTGCCAACCTTCTCGCTTTCCCCGGAAAACTTGCTTCTAGTAGTATACAAACTGTATTATATATAGACATGAGCTAAAGAGGAAAACATGAGCCTAAGGAGGAAAAAAAGATTTCACACATTTTTGTAACTTACTTAAATATACATGTATATGAAACAAAAGTCCGTAAGAGAGAATAAGAGTTGAGACAAAAGTCACTTCTCTCCTCAATCTCGGTGCATTACACGCGGCTAAAAACACACAGCAAGCTTTCCATCCCCAGACACTTTCTTTTAACGCTTCGATGCTATAAACGTGAATACATAGATTTAAATACAAAAAATACATATACTTAAGTATAAGGAAATATATAGAAAATGCAAACTTAAGTATATGAATCATACATATACACATTTACAGGAGAAATACATGGTAAGTATAGGAAAAATACATGCAAATTTCCAGAAAAATATACACGCTGAGGTATGGGAAAGTTAACTTACACGACTGACAAAAATAAAAAATACAAGTATTTTCAACGTAGAAACAAAGATTCGCCAGCTCGACGAAGCAATGCATTTGAATAAAATACGTCCATGCTCTTCCTTGTTCAATTTACTCACATTTATCATGTAGAATCAACCAATGAAAGGGTGACTATTAACAGGAGCGAGCAGTGTATAGTAAAAGCAAGCGAGCAGAGCTGACAACGTGTCAGTTTAAGTCCCTTTATCTTACTATTTATAATGCTCCTCTCTATATTACAATTTTTTCATCCAAAAATAAAAGACTCGCCTCCAGATTTTGTCAACTTATTCCGAACGCACATAGATCATCACTAGCATATAATATCCTCCCACCTACGCAACCAAGCTCTTCGATGCTCATTCCGACCTTCATTCCTATTATGTAACGAGTATTTAGGCGTTAGCGTGTTGTGTTTTTGTGGAATGTCACAATTTTTTTTTAATTCACAGCTTTCGGAAAAATTATAGTTCAGTCATTATTAATCCATTTGTCAAAAAATTGGAAATTTAAATATAATATTTATTAATGATTTTTAAAAGTTTAAGTAAAGTTTAAAATTAGTCATAGACGATTATTTTTATAATTAATTGATTTTCAGATTTATTTTATTTACTTTTTAAAATTTTAAATGAATTTTTAATTAATGTTTAGAATTTATTCTAAATTAATTTTTTAGATGAAACCATTAAATTAACTTTTTAATCAATTAAAAAAACTCTCGTTTAAAAAAATAAAACAAGGAAATACATGTCAAAATAGGATTTTCAACCGAAATAGAACTTTAAAAAAAATTATCTCCCGCATCGGTAAGAGTTAACCAGAGCGTGAATCGATAATAAGATAAGAAAAAAATGAGGATGTGAAAATAAAGGAGGCACAGATTAAGAGGATTTGTTATTAAGAGGAAGATTTAAAACGCATGTAAGTTGTTAAATTTATGTATCTATGACTTAGTAATTCTGAGCATAAGGAGTTGACAATCACGGGGAGCGACTGAATTCAAAGGAAAAGGAGTATTGATGGTAATAAAAAGCAGGGAATTTTCCCAGTTCTCTTACCTCTGTGGTTCATGAGGTCACTGATTTAATAAACGCAGTGCTCAAAAGATGAAGACTGACTTTATGTGTAGTTTAATTATACTGAGAGAAGCCTGGAGAGAGAGAGAGAGAGAGAGAAGGCTATGGTGGAAAAAAATTGGAAGGACAGAGCGTATTTTTATGTTGTCACAATAGAATATCAAAGTTGTGTATAAAGAGAGGCAAGGAGGTTGAAAAGAGGGGGAGAGAAAAGAGAGGGGCCGGTGCTGATTAATCAAAGAAAGAAGAAAGAGATGAAAATGTGATAAGGAGCAACTGTCATCCGAAAACAACGCAACGTCTTGCAGGTTATCTCCACGCTGCTGTGTTTTCATGTGTCGCATTCGAATCTTGAGCACTTGACATTGATTTTCAAGTCGGAGATTGTATCTTCGAGTCTTTCAAATGTAAAATAATTTCGTACGCCGCTCACAGCGGAGACTTCTCTTCCATAAGAGAGTTGAAACGGGGAGAGAGAGAGAGAGAGGAAATATCTATCTGGACGAACTGGGAACCAACTTAAAATTAACCAAATCCACACAGAGACTACAACAAGAAGGGTGGGAGCACATATTGTGGGCAATAAGAAACAAAAAGGGAAGATCAAACTATGAATTCAATCCTTGTTCCAACTATGCACACATGTAAGATCATCACTACAGGATCATCGCTACATCATCATCACTACATATGCTCATCGTTGAATTCGACGGGGAAGTGTAGCGGGGAGAAATGCAACTGTTGGCGCTCCAATGGAACTGTGAGCACGGAGCTTTGGGACCCTTTCAGTGATAAGAACAACAAATAAATAAATGAATTAATACGAATTAATGCAACAGAATTACGGGTTACAACACAATGAACTACCTAGTTGTTATTAAGGTCTGTCAAAAAAACAATTTAAAAATAAAAATCATCTACAGATGCTATTAACAATATTGACATCCGTAAGAGCAGAATGTATAAAAACAGATGTTAGACGAAATACTAGAGCGTCCTTATCAAGTATTCAAACATCTTTAAAATCTGTAATAATCCACACAAGGAGTATTATGAATTATGTATGTGTTTACGTACCTTAAATATAAATACAGAAGAGATGAGAGATTCTACAAAGCGACTGCAGGTACTTTGACGTTATCCTTGTCAGTTTTATTTACCGGACCACCATTTAGGTTAGGGTTTGGTGTTCGGAGCGTTGTTCTGGCAAGCTATAAATACACGTATCTGAATCACAAAACACGGCTAGGAACGAAAATAATAATTCTAATGTTTATATTAAGGCATTTCGAATATTATCACAAGAATTAATTCAATGTTTTCATCTTGGCCAAGTATTCTGCAATGGGTAGTCTTGGCTTATTGACTTTTAGCTTTAGGTAGTTTGGTGTATGGTTTAAGCATGCTTTTATATTAAACAAAATTTGCATTTGATTGAACGATCTTATCATTTGATTTAGCGTAATTACCTTTTCATTTAATTTTAACGTCAATAAACTTTACATTTATTCTCCTGAACATGAAATAGAAAAAATCTGAGCCCCTGTTTCACCCCCAAAAGTTAAAACGCAAATTCCACATCGCACGTCGAAGCTTCCAGAAACGATACATTTACCGTCAACAGAGCATCGAAGGGTTGGCTTGGTGCATCAAATCGTCTGACTTGTCTCTAACATTAAACGTTTGTGAGCAATAACAAAATCAAAATCAAAAGTACTTGACTGTTGACTGGACTGGAGTTCACATGTACATGCATATTCATCATTTAAATATTTTAAACATGAAGTATCATTGGGAGAAGCTGCTTATAGTATGTGAAGTCATGTAAGTCCTAATCTAACGACCAGGTGTTGTAAGGCTTATACATAGATAAGATTGCTATACAAGAGAGAGAGAGAGAGATGCTGTACATGTATAGCAACAGGCCTTTGTAATCCTGCTGATTACTTACGACCCGTAATATCGACGGTGAAGCCCAGGTATGCACGGGATGATTCGACTGTTAAACATTCACATTTGACTTGAGACGCTCATCTTTTACGAGCATAATATAGCTGCAATCTCATTAGGCCCCTGCCGACTTTAGGCGTCTCCGATTTTAGCTTGGTAAACCGATACCTATTATCTGGTCTGACAGATATTCCGCGGTTGTACACCAATATTGAAGTGCTATAAAAAAATCGTTTAACATCCTCTCAACTGTAAATATATTCCCATATGGTTCGAAATACTTCATTTACACTCTGGGCTTATTAATTTAATTTTAGTTTTACATTCTATCTCCATTCGTAAATTATTCCGTGATAGCAAGTCGGTGTGGAAGAAACCAAATCAGCACTTCAACCAACACAAGACATGTTTGTATGAGGTCAATAGTTGCTACGTCTCTCGTCGTATATTATTCTGCATTAATTTTAAATTATTTTACATATATTTCTATAGTCATTTTCATTTATTGTACATACATTTCTAGTCATTTTCATTTGCTGTACATATTTTTCTATAGTCAGTTTCGTTTATTGTACATATTTCCCTATAATTTCTGTATGTCCCACGTATTTTTCCACGGTAACTTTCCTATGTATTTTTCTATAATAAGTTTTGAATGTTTTTCCCTATAATAATTATATAATGCCGTACATACGATTTTGTGTAGTAATTCTGCTATGTCGTACATATTGTTCCGTGGATTGTCATATATTTCTCCCAGCAGATCATATGTAGATTGAATTTTTTCCGAATAAATAACAATCCAAGTGGAGTGCCATGCAGGTTTGAGAGAATTTTTATTAGTCTCTTACCGAGCTGTATCCCTTCAATTATGAATTCCGAATCAGCCCATGTGCACTTTCTGATGATCGTTCATCCACCAGCATCGCATACCAAGGCATTAATACCTTCATTGGACTATTAGTTCCAGGCATCTTCGCATTTTCTCACAGTGTTAAGCCTCGTTCTCACTCTCAGTTTATTTCTGATTATTCCCCATTTAAAAATACATGTGAGCCATCAACGTGCATAATGTATTTATCACGCAGAGGAATGAGGCACAAATTCAAACCAGATTCGAGGGATTTGCTCGCTGTAAACACCGTTTTCCTGCGTGTTTATGTCCGGATTGTTTTTATTTACCATGATTTATGCTATTACAATACTAATTTAAGCAATGAAATAAATGTGATTTAATTCTAATTTAAATATTTAACTAAGCACAAAACTAAATATTACTGAATTAAATAAAAAATAAATCCACAAAATTTGGTAACGATTTAAATAGTAAATTAAGTATTGACTTGAGCATTAAATTAAATATTTTTATATTTATTTCTAATTTACATCTTTCCCACGATTATATCGTAATTAATGTAGTTGTTTCTAGACTCGTAGCTTTGTTGTTCGTTAAAAACTTGCAGTGCGGTGCATTTCATCCATTAAAATATTAAAGTTATTAAATAAAAAAATCAAGAATCTCTTCGGTCATCTGCCCACTAATAAGTTGTCCTCCAAGAAGCTATAAGTATGATATTCTATTCAATCCGTACAAAATGCTAATTCTTTATCATAAAGGAGCTCACTGTCTCCGTCTAAAAATCCCTACCTGCTCTGTTGTTAGTTACGTACTAATATTATTAATAAAGAATTCACAAAACTGGTTCTTTTTCCATTGAAAATTCACACAGTTGAATTCCATTTCTTGTTATAGGCAGGGGCTTGGATATAAGGTTAACTTATGTACCGTCTGCGTTTTAAATATATACAAAACAATATAGTGTGTTAGGATATGTTGATATCCGCTTAACTTATTATACATAAGTTCAAGCGGCATTAAGGAGATAATAGCAACCGTATATTTGTCTTTGGGTAACAATATTCGAAATATTTATTAAATTTAATTACTAATAAATGAGGAAACCATCCTGGGGAATGGGAGACGATTTTTATTTTTCTTTGAACTTTTTCATGAACGCTTTTACAGACGCTTTTAACAATGAATATTCTGAATGCTCGCAATTTAAAGGGAAGAACGTCATATAACATCTTTTACAGCATCATATATGCAGTAGATGGGAAAACTATGTTAAAATATGCATTCAAGGTAAAAACAGTATCTAAATATGTGTAAAAGGCTTGAAAAGTATCTAAACAAGTACTAAAAACGTATGTAAGATGATGGAAAGTATATGACAACTTGTTCATTTTTGAGTTGAATAATAGACAAGAAGGCATGTGCTCATCTTTAAAGTCTGTTCATCCGTTGGAAAGGAAAAAGAGCTTTTAAATGCCAGAAAGGTACATGATGAGGCTGATGAGGCCATGGGAAATGCCAGAGAGGAAGATTATTGTACAAGCTATAACGTCATTGTATATGGTTACAGCGCTGTTTGAATTTTCGCATCAACCCATAAATTGTTAGTTTTTCAGCCAATTACATCTGAATAGTATTTTGAATGAATAGCAATCAGTATTAATTAGAAAGAAGACAGGAAAAGTCAGTGAATGCGTACACACATAGACAGACACTCGTATAAAGGAATTACAAGGGAAATTGTGAGCATATTTTATTCAAAGGAATACAATATGACTCCATGTCATAGTTGTAAATCCTCTTCTTTATTACACCGGGCTAGCTATAAGGACACATATATACTATAGTATGCCCATTATATTAGAGATTTGTTTACAAAGGCTGAACATAAGGATTGCATACACCCTTTTTGTTAGTACTTTGGAACACTGCATCTTTATCTCATGCAACACACCTGCACATTATGTTCCACTGACATGTACAATACTGACTGAACTATTAAACTTGGTCTGACTGCTGAGGTATGCAAAACAGTATCTCACAACAGTGCAAGTGTGGGTACAAGTTACGTGAATTGACCTTGTTCGTGGATGCACTGGGATTTGGATCTTGAATGAATTTGGTGAGATAGTTGAATTCGTGTGCTAACCATGATATTAGCTTGCTTACATTAATTTTAGTGTTTTAGGTGAAAATATAATAGCTTTGCGTTAATTCATAATTTTCTCTTATAAAGGTATGTATCACTGCAAATCTATGAATTTCATACTTAAATAGATGAGCTTTGTATTCAGCTAGGTGAACTCAATATATACACAAATGAATTGAGTAGGTAAATAGATAAATTCAGTATGTAAATAGGTAAATTCAGTATGTAAATAGGTAAATTCAGTATGTAAATAGGTAAATTCAGTATGTAAATAGGTAAATTCAGTATGTAAATAGGTAAATTCAGTATGTAAATAGGTAAATTCAGTATGT